>CM074740.1:41465556-41485556 GCA_037367245.1 Phrynocephalus guinanensis
CCAACCAAGTCAGAGAGGTAACTTAAGATTTATACTAGGGTCCAAGGTGGCACAATGGCATTCTGTTACTTGCATACAAGCAGGTGTTCTATATTGCTGGTTCTAGGATATCTCCTATCAATTTTGATTTTTAATCTTGTTTATTTTAATAAGGGCGTTTATACACGACCCCTAAGCTCCGCCGCAAATGGCTGCAAGGTCCGGACCTTAAAAATGTTTACCCACCAGCTCTGGACTTTGCAGACAATTAAGTGCGACCCCGCCCACTTTAGCACGACCAAACAGCAGTTTTCTTGTACCTGGTCTTTGATGGTGACAAATATTTGATCCGGTGTAAGGATAGTGAGTGCGGGGCTCTCCTGGCTTCTGTTTGTTCTTTTTTTGCGCCCCACCCCTTTAAGAGATCTGAATGCTGCCCGGAACAAAACGGAGGTAAACGGGAATTCTTTTCTTTCTTTTTTCTCCGTCCCTCAGGCAGCCAGCAACCAGGAAGTGCTAAGGGGGGTTGGGGACAGAGGAAGACAGAGGAAGAGCGACGAACCCCTAAGATCTCTGGTCCGAATTTAAGTGGCCAGCGGATCTTAGGGGTCGTGTAAAAAGGCCCTAACTGTTTTACTAGATAGTTCCTTCACTGTTTTTCATCCTTATAGCTTATTCTAGGGCTTGGTCTGCCTTCAAATTGGAAACATGTGAAACCTATAAAATAAAGCTTTAAAATGGAATGTATATAATATTCACAATAGTGTAACTCCAATATCTTAGGTCATAATCTAAATGAATACTAACACAAGATAAACCGGGAAGAACTGATCCTCCTCCATTACAGCTCCTGTGCATTCACAGTATCTGCTCCAGAGGACTAGAAGCCGTCCAAGGGGCAGTTTTGGGTGGTATGGAAGGCTGGAGGAGAAAGAGGGAAGGAGAACATCTTATTGTGGCCTCTGCATGGAAGGAACAATGGCCACCAGCTGGATCATTTGATTGGGCTTCCTCCATCAGGGCCAATCATAGAATCATAGAGTTGGAAGAGACCTCAAGGGCCATCCAGTCCAACTCCCTGCCATGCAGCAACCCCTATCCAACCCAATTGGATTCTGGTTTTAATCTCTGTCATGCATCTGTGTTCAACCATTCATACGGCCAGCTTAGTGGTAGAGCACATACTTCTTCAAAGCTGCTCTGACCCTTAAGAGGGGTAAAACAACTCTGCTCTGACAGTGTAATCTGCTGTAGACACCTGAAGGGCCTCAGACTATATTTGCACCTCTGAGCAATTTTGCTTTTCTTTATGGGCTTGTATGTTCCCCATACAGAACAACCAAACCAAACCTTAGGCTGTAGTTAGGAGACTTGTCAGAGGCATTAGATTCCTACACTCATCAGACCCTCCCCTCTCCCTGTCTTTCCAGCAGAAGTCAGTTCATCTTTGAATATGGCAAAGGACTTGCTGCTCTTGGCTTGTGATCACCCTGGACGTTTCAATTCTGTTTCCTCCTAGAAATATTTTGCAGAGCAAAAGCAAGTGTAGCAGAAACATTCAAAATCAGAGGCCCTGCTCCTCATGAAAAATGTTGGTTCTGGAAGAATAGAGAGGGGAAGGGCACTCATCCTCATTGTTTCATTTTATAAAGAAATGTGAACTTTGAAGAAGGTTTTGATCCCAACGAACATCGGATGCTCCTCACATGTCATTAGTAAATGTACTTCTGCAACCAGACCTAACAGCATTTCAGAATACATTGTTTTTGACATCTGAGTGCATCTCAACTCCTAACAATAGAGCTGAGCTACAGGTTTATGCATTACTTTTATCACATAGTACAAAGATGCCCCCTCTCAGGTCATGGTCTCTGCTCTCCTGAATGTGAAAAAATGTCTGAAAACTATCTATAAAATTTTAAACAAGTTAGCAAGTGCGTCTGTGTGAGGTATCAGGATGGTAAATGATAAATTAAGGTTTACAAACATCAACCACTGTGAAAACTACATTTTAAGGTGTAACAGCTCTCTGCCCTAGTTACACATTTCTCACTGTGGCACACTCATTCATTGCAACTACTGCTAAACCCATGACATGATCTTGTGTAAAAGGGTTTCACTTGCTTCTCCAACAATTGGTGCTGAAAAGTCAACCCACAGTGGAGGATGCCATTTGCCCTTTCACATGATTAGACAAGCTGAAAGAGTCGAGCCATCATAGAATGACAAAGATCTAAAAATATAATCTCAGAACAGTTTCTCACATTACTGTATACATTTTCCTAATTTCAGTGCAGTGGGATAATTTTACTCATTTTGAATATTGCCATTATGGAACTGAGTCATGTCTGTACCCAATCCATATCATTGTCCTTTGCCACACTTATGTTCTGCCTTACCGCCAATCAGCTTGGATTTATGTTCACAGCTCACCTCCATCCTTCCCTTAGAAGTCTCCTGTGCATCGATCAGAGCAAGATTAAGAGTGGTACTGAAACCTAGGACTCCAAAATCCTAGACCATCTTGTGATGTGTAAAAACACATCATGCATTTAATATCCCTAGAATCTTACCTCACCCAACACTTTGGAGTAAGTAAGGATACGCCACAAACCTCCCAAATTCAGGGATTTGTTCCTGGCCAATGAAATCCATTTATAAGGACAAATGGAGTTGTGTTTTTCACAAGTGCCCAAAGGCCGAAAAATCCAGAATGTAGTACTGTTTCTCTTGTCAGTAAAGCCATTCAGTAAGACACAGAGCTCTCTCTTTTGCATTCAGAGACTTTGTAATTTGCATTTCAAGTTCAAATGGCTAAAGCTGAATGAAGCTCAGGAAAAGCTACTGATTCAATTCTGCACACTTCATACATATTCTCACAATTTTCCTCTGCAATAAGAAGTTATGGAACCATGCTTTGACATGAGAGTGTTTGTGCTCTTTCTCTGGAAGTTAGGCTTCTCCTTTCATTGACACGTAAAGACCTGCCTTTTTGGTTTTTAGTAAATAAATTGGCCAAGAATAAATATTTCCTGGATGCTCTACCTACAACCTTTCAAGTGGGCCTTTAATGCTTTTATATATTTAAGATGATAAATTAAATTCTTATTATACGAGCTTTTTTGGCTTTGTGATTTATTGTGTCTTGTCTTATTTATTTATTTATTTATTTATTTATTTATTTATTTATTTATTTATTTATTTATTTATTTATTTATTTATTATACCTATTAACCGCCCAATTTTCCCATAGGGAACTCTGGGCGGTGTACAGACGTCACCCAACAGTGACTACCCAACTACAAAACAAACCCCAACAATAATAAACAGGCAAGACCTAACAGAATACAATAATATACAAATACGGTGTAAAAATACGAAGAGAAAAATAACAGGATAAATTAGATCCAGCAAGAAAACTGATGCCCCACAATTAAAAAAAACAAAAACCACTACAGTGTGCTCAGAGGGTCCCGAAGCATTGCCTGAAGAGACAGGTCTTTAAGGCCCTTCTAAAGGCTGGCAGTGTCTCCACCTGCCTGATCTCAACTGGCAGCTTGTTCCAAGAGGCTGGGCTGACCACCGAAAAGGCCCAATTCCTGGTCAAAGCCCTACGGGCTTCTCTCGGTGTTGGCACTCTAAGAGAAAGAGAAGATGAAGCTCTGGTTGGCCGGGACGAGACTGATCTCTGGGAGATCCGCTCCGCCAGATGGATAGGTCCCAAGCCATGGAGGGTTTTGTAAACCAAAACCATGACCTTGAACCTTACCCGGGAAGCAACGGGCAACCAATGCAGGCGGGCCAGGATGGGGGGTGATGCGGGTGTATCTGCTCGCACCTACCACAAGCCTGGCCACCGCATTCTGTACCCGCTGCAGTCGCCGGAAAAGGGTCAAGGGCAACCCCATGTAGAGGGTGTTACAGTAGTCACCAACGCCCTGAGGGGGTCCACATCAAGGTACGGGCAAATCTGGGCGATTAACCTAAGCTGATAAAAGGCTGGCCTGGACACCACCGCCACCTGGGCTTCCAGGGACAAAGCTGGGTCCAGGACAACACCCAAACTCCTCACTCGATCCGCCAGCTGAAGGGTCAATCCCTCCAGACTAGGGAGAGGGCCACTGTACCCCTCCGGGGACCCCCCCCCCCAAAGAACAGAACCTCCATCTTCCTGGGGTTGAGCCTGAGCCTGTTAGTCCTGGTCCACTCCACAACTGGGTCCAGGCAGTGGTTAAGGGTGTCCACAGCCTCCGTTGCAGAGGTGGAAAAGGAGAGAGAGAGAGAGCTGTGTGTCATCAGAGTACTGATGACAGCAGACTCCAAAACTCCGAATGACCTCAGCCAGCGGCTTCATATAGATGTTAAAGAGAATAGGGGATATCACCGACCCCTGGGGCACCCCACAAGAGAGTGTCCATGGGGCCAACAAAACACTCCCCACCTCTACTCTCTGGGCAATTTGTTTTAATTATTTGTGAGTTGCCTAGAGTCCGTTCACTGGAACAAAGGGGCATAGAGATAAAATGAACATAATAAAATGAACAGAGAAGAAAAGAAAGAAAATGGATCCCTTTCTAGAGCAGGTCACATTTTATCCAGATTAGTGTTTCTAATCAAGGCTGATACATTTTAAGGGTATTTTTTGGCAAAATACCAGAAGGATTACCTTCCTTCCATTATATCTGGGGGGTATCTTCTCACTGTCATCCCAAAGGCACTAAGTTACAACCATGCAAATGCATGCAAGGTAGCAACACATATTGGGCAACCTGACCTTTAAAGGATGATCCAAATTCAACTACCTTTAGTAAATGGACTATTCAACTTATTGAATATTTGGTGACACGGGTTAACGCTGATGAGGGCTTGAGATAGTCCATCCTAATAATTTAAAAATATTTGGATATTGTCAGGACTCTTACATTTGGATGGGGGGGATAAATAAAGCACATTTTCATTTAATGTACCATGAGCCGATACTGAGATGTGGTGAACATTCTGCAAACTCAGTTGCTATCTTATTTGTTCCAGGAGCACAATCCTATTAAATGAAATAGGTAAGGCATATTATCATATGAAAAAATTAAGTCTATCTGATGGGTTAAGACTATGGAAGGAAGAACCTATTTATCAAACAAAAGACATGAATTGGGGGAAAGTTCAGCTGTACATATACAGTTATGTTGAAATATGAAGATAAAGAAGGTAATCTTCAGTACTCTCTCTGAGTTGGAAATCTTTTTAAAATATTTGTTCTTAATCTCAAGGGAATGTAACTGCAGTTTGGGTGGGACTGATATAATGATTATTGTGTGATTATGATAGAGTTTTTTTAAAAAAATGGTTTAAGTATGGCCTGTTTGACAGTGGCCTTATTTATGAAAATTTAAAATACAGTAGCAGAACAGGACTATAGTTTGGGTTGGAAACTAACTCAGTAATGGAATGAATGAGAACAATGCGAGTCTAGAACACTATGAACTAATATCAAAAGTCATTCATTACACCATCAATTAAAACTAGTTTCGTTATGAGTCTGGGCTGAGTGGACTGTGGCAGCAGTGAATTTTGTCAGGTCTGGCAATTGGGTATTGTTCTTCTAAACGCTAGAGACAGAAATGCTGGAATCCTTCTAATGTTCCCAAGTTCTAAGTGCAGACTCTATAGCAAAGGTGAAAAAGTACGAAAGAGGTGGGCATTTTGCTGTCCACACATGCCGAAGCAGTGTCAAAGAATTGTGGTCTCGGCATGTGTTCCAATTTCTGGAGTCTTTTGACTTCACCTATTTCTAGAGGCAGGTGTTGCTAGAATACCTATACTTTTGGAATGGCACAGAAAGTGTGAGGCACTATACAGAGAATGGCCAAAGTTTATGGGCTATGCTTCCCTGAAGCGAATTCATTAAGAGAAAATGATTAAAGGACATATCTATTTATCCGTTTGGTCTTTTATGACAAATGTTGGCCTAAAAGAAAAAGAAATAATTTTAACCAAAAAGAAAGGGATCAGCATAAGAGATCCACTCCACATTTTGATAAATTATCTGCAGAGGACTGTCAGAATTACTGAATTTAAACATACGCTATCATGCAGGGTTGGGGTTTACATTACTTTGAAGGCATAATATTTCTTGAGAACCACTGGATACTGCACATTAGCAGTATACATTTAAGTGCAGGAGTCCTAAACATTTTAATACTTGTCTACTAAACTCAAGTGAGATTTTAGTGGAATTAACATTGTCCCGGTAATTTCATTGTAGTCCAATGTTTTTTTTCCAGAAGAGCTTGTTATTAATACGACCCTAATGGCCCTAATTTCTATTAAAGGAAAATGGGAACACTGCATACAACAGAAGATTCTTCTGGGGCATTAATTTGTTGGGTACTAGTGTGCATAGCAGTGCCGTTTTTTAAAAATATCCTAAGGTTTTCAGAAAAGGGCATGACATAATAAAAAAAAAATCATAGTTTTTTCAGGTTTACAGAATGTGCCTCTCAACTCTAAACACAAATCAGCTTGAAAGTAAGAATGGACTACAAGAGGCAGCCATTACAGAGAAGTCCCTATGCTATAATGATTGAGCTAGAGAAACACTGTTTATATTTCCTTTCTGATCAATACCACAGACAAGGATGAGAAATAGAAGCAGATCCTTTTGATGTTTAGGGACAATAGCTACTTCTTGAATTCAAAATTCGCTTCCTTTGAGAAATAAGAAGGAAAAGAAAAATGCAGGAGTATTGCAATTTCTACTCAACTAGTTGTACCTGTCCCGATCCAGTGGCTGTTGCTAACAACTGGCAGGTCCAAATGTGATTCAACGATGGCAATATGTGCAAAGGGCTATCTATATTAAAAGAGGTCTTCTGCACACTTTGGGAAATTGACTTTAATGCTGTCTAAATCATATAGATATAGTCTATTTTTCTGGAAGTATCTCTGTAACTTTCACAGTTCCCACAATCTTTGCTGGACAATAGACATTACTGCTGAAGAAGGACATGAAAGCCATTTAAAAGATGTGAGGAGATAGATGCAGATTGCAGAATATGGAAATAGGTCACTTTAAACCCTGAAATTTAAAGAAATATACAATTTTCTTAGGATCATAGAAATACAGTTTAAGCATTCTATATGAACATGGACTGTAACAGGATATAACTGCAGGTTTTCAGGAAGTACAAAGACCACAGTTTCCCAGTTTGGATGTCAGAGCCAAGTCTAGTTTGACAAATCAGGATGTCAGTCCATGAGATAGCATGGAGGGTGTGTGTGAGTATAGCACTACACTCCTGGTTTTGTTTGTTTGTTTGTGTTTGTAAGCATGGCCAGAAGAGTGCTTAGGGGTTTCACAGTCATAAGATTTAGAATCACTAAATTTCAAATTTCTATTTTTTCCCCATTTGCAATAAAACGATCAAGGTTTGTATTTTAGATCAGATGTTCTGGAATTATTTAGGGTTACTATTAAAATTAGCAGAAATACTTAGTCTGTGTGGTGGGAGGTTCATCTGTTATGTAAACAAGAACTGCCAGAGTGAAATTTGCCTTCACTGACTGTTTGTACTGAATGAATTGTATGACCATAAAGAAAATAGTGAGAGACAAGCAAAGAGAAAGGGATGAGACAGAAGAACAGAGGAGGAAAAAGGCAACCAAAGAGTACCATTCCCAAGAGATGCAATATACCACTTGACCTTTATTCTCTAGATTTGATTTGTTTGGAATGCCGGAGATAATATTGAGACTGGGTACTTATGAATAGGGATACCACTGAAAGTCAGTAATTTCAATTTCCACCTCAAAACCTCTTAGATAGCTAGCACTCTAAAATATTGTCACTGAAAGGGAAGTATTTTCCAGTTTGGTTTATAAAAATACCCTGCAGATTTCCAATATAGTTAATTTGGCAGTTGGACAAAGGTCATGAAATGTTCAATTTTCATATTAAAAGAGGTCATGTTTTGTAGAAACACTTGTTCTTTACTCTGGGGGGATGAATCAGAAAGGGGCCTGTGGGCTGCTTTGAACCTGGTAGAAAACAGAGGAAGAAGAAAGATAACCTGAAATTCTTTTAAGAGAAGCAGGAAAGCTGCAAAAGAATCAGATGCCTTGTAGATTACCAGGGATTAAAAAGAACAACCAAAGAGGGTTAATGGGATTGCAGAGAAACCAAAATATCCTTGGAATGATCTCTTGTACAGATAAAAAGTGTGCTCTGGTTGGTGGAACTGAGATTTGATAATTATACTGAATAACACTTATATAATCATATATTAGTGCATTGCATCAATCAGGCTGTGTAAGGGTCACAGGGCAACGTTGTGAATAGCACGAATATATAAAAGAAATCTGCAGGGTCTGTCTTAAAAATCTAAGAACACAGTTCCTATAAGTGGATGTTTTCTATAAAACAGAAAAGATAGAATATGGCCTAGAAAAGACATGAAGATAAAGAGTTATAGCAAAAAAGGCACCCCTAGCAAAGACATAGTAGCAATGATAGGGCGTGACTAGACAAGGAAATCTGGAGTGAAATCTATTTATTGCACTTAAGCAATTCTTCCATTCACACAGGACATGATTCTTCTTCTGTAAGAAGAATTCAGACAGCATTTGGAATCATTCCAATTTCTCCCCTTTTGATTACGGAACCCCTCCCCCACATCTTTCCACGCCTTTTGTCATGATTAGCATTCTTTGTGCTGCAGCCACTTCCAGCTTTATTTTAATTTAGTAAGTGGCACAGTGCTACAGCAATATGTCAGCCTAGCATGGTTACTCTCTTATATCTGAAATAGCAGTGCATCACTTGGAAGAATGTTTTAAGAAATTGTGAGAAGAGAGAAATGGAGGACAGTCCTTTCTACTCTCACTACTCACTGTGTAAGTCAGGGTTGTTGTAGCAAACATTCTGGTTTGTTTCCTTGGACAGATGAAAATGCCACCCGCAGTTCTATTTGGAGATGAATAAAGCAACCAGAGAGACTGAAAAACATTCCCAACACACTAAATCAACTGCACCCTAGTGCTGTGCCAGAAAGGAGCAGAAGAGCTTGCAAAGGAATCAGGACGGATTGCTCTTACTGAAAGTGACGTGATCATGGGAAAATAGAGTGAATCGAGCCACACTAAAAGTAAACCAAACAAGCAATATGCTTGTCTGATCAAATGAGGCTTGTTGAAGTAACAGAGGGCTGTGTCTTCTCCTCGCTTGTGCCTTTACATTATACTGCTTCGCTTTGTAAAAACAGTTTTCTGTGATGCCCAACTGAAAATGGACTGATGCGAAGCTCTTAGATCAGATATATAGTGCCGTGCATACCCAGAGGCATTTGGTGGGGCCACTGTGATATACAGGAAGCTGGACTAGATGGGCCTTTGGCCTGATCCAGCATGGCTCTTCTTATATTTTTATGTTGTTATGATAGCCTGGTTTAATATTCTGATTTGTATAGAACAAATAATGGATACTACCAGTAATTGTGATTTTAAACTCCCCCACTCCTGATCAGAAAATGGATGCATTTGAAATGAAGTGCTGAGGCTATCCTACTTTGGGCACATCATGAGAAGAAAAGACTCTCAGTGGTGGCGAACCTTTTAGAGACCGAGTGTCTGAACTGTGATTCAAAACCCACTAATTATTCACAGAGTGCCAATATAGCAATTTTACCTGGATACAGGTAGCTGTGAAAGGGCTCTGAGTGCCACCTTTGGCACCCATGCCATAGGTTCACCAACACTGCCCTAAAGCAATCCACAGGCTTTGTGTTTACAGGAGCTGAGCAGGGTGATTGACGATAGGTCATTTTGGAGATTTCTCAGGTTTGCCATAAGTCAGGGGTGACTTGATGGCACATAACGAGCACAGTCTTATTTGTTTGGTGCTAGCACTACTTTGGGCAGTTGACAGTTTAAAACTTAAAACCTCACAAGATACCTATATTACAAGACATTCAATATGACAATTCACAGATATGGGTCTGAAATTCATGCAAAAGAATAACAAGAATGTGGAAATAACAACAGATTTTTTTGTTTTTTTTACAAAAAAAGGTAGGTTACGTGATTTTAATTACTATCAATGATAAAATGTCTCCTTATTTGCAACTCACACCATCTCTTTTTGTGTGGTGAATTTCTCAATATGGACCCTAGGCAACAATATAAACCTCAGAAATCAGGATCTATTGAGTTACTATTTTTTAAGTCAGTCAACAAGCCAAGTCAAAACATATTCACATTTCTCCCCCTCTCAGTATAGTTCACAGACTAGTTTCACAGACATACTACACTGAAACTAGCTACTAAAGAAATGTGCTTGAATGCTGCTTTACCAGTTCATCCCCTGTCACACTCTTGGATTCCAATTTCATTCAGTTCTGTAGCAATACTTTTGGTTTCTCTATTTGAGTTTATTGCATCCAGTACTTGTAATGGCTGTTTAGTCAAATCCAGGGCACATGCCTTCACTTCCTTTTACAAATTCTACAATCCGTGTTGTTTTAGTGTTACTTATCAGGAGCTAGTTCACAGATGCATTACTTCATTTAAAAAGACAACTTGATGACTATTTGTAAACTGCTTCCATTAAAGAAGCATTATGCTCTAAATGACGCAAAGGCATATGAAAAATTCTGTTGGACTTCTATGAATCCGTTATGTCAGGTCTGTGAAATGATAGCGCTGCTGTCTATGATGGCTTAGGTCAATTCATACACGGTATGATGTGACCTGATGTTCTAGCCATCAATTTATCAAGTTCTGTCTGTAAACTAGAAAACAGTATTTATAATTTTATGACATACATATGTGCTTTTTGCCCTGTAAACTTTCCTTTGCTGGTCTAACTCATTTGAGAATAATATGCTTTTGTTTTACTGATAATAGGTTTCACATTTAAGCTTTGGGATAAAGCCTGTCAGTATTTAGAATGGTTCAGTCATATAAAATTACAAGAACTGTTATAGTTAAAATTCAATCAATTAGCATCCGAACGTGTGTGTCTGTGTGTGTGTGTGTGTGTGTGTGTGTGTGTGTGTGTGTGTGTGTGTGTGTGTGTGTGTGTGTGTGTGTGTGTGTGTGTCTGCAGACACACACATACAGCCCTAGGGTCCAAGAATTATTAATATGCCTCTACAAACACATTCAATTGTTGAGAATTCAAAAGAGGATGGAATAAAGTTTTCAACAAAGCCTCCATGCATTTTGCTACTATATAGATCCCACAAACCCCCCAAGGATCCTGCAAACTTCCACAATCCATACTACAGGGATATGACACTTTTCAGCATAAGACAGCTGCAGGCACTCTATCTCCAGAGTGATCTTTTTGTTAAGAGGAAGTAGAAAGAATTGTGAAAAATGCAACAAATGGGGTTAGAATATTATATAAAAATGGAACATCAACTCTTCGATCAAAGGCATGTAACATTTAAACAACTAAAGAGGAAATGATAAAGGGCTGCCGAGGCTGCTGAGAGCAACAGCATATAAGGCTAGAAAGATCAGGGAGCTGATGAGCAGGGAAGCAAAATACAAGAGGCTAGATCTGAAACGTGAAGGGAAACAATAGAGAATGAATGCAGAGGAGGGCAGGAAATTGTATGTTTTGGGGAGTTGTTGGGGAGAGACTATTATTTATGAACCATATTTGTTACAGTATAGAATATAACTCCACCCTCCAAAATTACTTCTTTCATGTGTCACCTATTCCCATAACTTCACTACAAGTATTAAAGATTTAAATGCCACAAGAATACTACTTTTCTGTGCAATCCCAAATAACCAGAGGATGTGCCTAAAACAGATACAGCTTTTGTATGAATCCAGTGATTGAATCCAGTGATATAAAAGCTCAGAGAAAACTTCATGTGTCCAAGTATATATTCCATCTTCATCAATGCAATTAAGAGAGCACACGGAAATACACCATACTGTAAGTAGCATATTCATTTTAGCTGTTTTACGGTTAAAAAAACTAAAGACCACAACACAACTTTTCTAGCCTGCCTTAATATATTACAATAAAAAGATTAAATGAAGTGGATGCATGCATGAAGTATTTCATAAAATGCTATAGCATTGGTATCCTCATTGACTCAATTAAATGGTTCTCAATCATTCTACCAAAGCTCAGTACAGCTCGGTTTGATTTATTTTATAATATTCAGTGTTCCAGTCTCACCTAGTGAACAAGAATCTTGCATTATGGACACGGTCAAGCCTCCAAAGTAAATTCAGAATCATCATGAGATGGGACAAAAAGCAGAAATACAAAAAAATATATATGCAAAGACGGAGGCGGGGGCGGGAGAGGAACGACAGGAAGTTAAAAACGCAAGGTAATGAAAGGGATTGAAACTGGAATGATAGATAACCTACTGTAAGTAGTTTGAAAGTGTAACAGTAGGGGACTGGAATAATCAGATATGGGAGCGCTTTGACAATGGGCTGGTTTCAAACTGAAAGCACCTCAAAAAGACCTTACGAGCAGAATGATCACACTTGCCTTTGGAAATAAAATTTAAAGAATAAAAAAAAGTTTGAAAACATACAAAGCTTGATGTTTATGCAGATCATACTATAAAGAAGAATGACCAAAAAAAAAAAGATCTAGGCTGGGCAAAAGTTGGAGAGATAAGGGGATTGTGTTGGGAAAGGTACCCAAATACAAAAGGTGGGAAAGGTTGACTGAAGCTTTACAAAGTTAACACTCTCCTTTCTTGCACAGTACAGAACTGGAGGAGGAATGGCAGACGGAGCTCATGTATATTGATCATTCCAGGCCCCCTTCCTTTTTTCCTTAGCACATTTCTGATAACTCGTTTCACTCAAATGTAACATTTGGAGAAAATGTCTATGCATACATAACATAAAAGATGGTGGGTACACAGCGGTGTCTAACTAATTTTAAAATGAGTCAAGAGTACAAAAGCACCATGTTTATGGACTAAGTCGTGTACTGGAAGGGATGTAGGAAAGCACCTCCAGATAATAGATTGCAGTTGTTCCTTGGGTTGGCGATTTGAGAACAATGCATGGAACAGAAAAACCCTTTCCTACCAATGGTGCCTAGTGAGAATGGAACATTCACTTAGGGCGTTTATACACGACCCCTAAGCTGCGCTGCAAATAGCTCCCAGCTCCAGAGCTTAAAAATGTTTTCCCACCAGCTCCGGAGTTTGGAGACAATTAAGTGCGACCCCGCCCACTTTAGCGCGACCCAGCGCACTTTTCTTGTACCTTCTCTTTGGAGGTGAAAAAAATTTGATGCGGATAAGAGTGCCGGGCTCTCCTGGCTTGTCTGTTGTTGTTTGCCTCCCGCCCCTTTAAGAGCTCCTTGAGACAGAACCAGGAAGTAACGGGGCTCGTGGCAAGTTCGACTGGCACCCGCAGGTTAGTAAAGGCTTCTTTTGTCCTTTTTTCCTCTCCCCCCCGCACGCCGACAGGAGCAGGAAGTGCTGAGGGGTGGGGACGCAGGAACAGAAACGAACCCCAAAGATCTCTGGTCCGAATTTAAGGGACCAGCGGATCTTAGGGGTCGTGTGAAAAGGCCCTTAGTCTGGGTCAGCCCAATAAACCCTAGAGGTGCAGAGCTCATTCACACATGCATGTGCCTTACTTGATATCCCATAAAGCTCAGAGCCATCCCTGTGAACAGTCCAGTGTTTTAGCCCATCCCACAGTATTTCCATGCTCCATCTAGTTCTAAGCCCCATTCTTGTTCACTGCCTCAGAGATCCGGGTGAATGCAGTCCGGCATCTTATCCACTATTTTTATGCAACATCTGTGTACACCAGCTGCCTCCTTCTTGCACCTTGGCAGTCTTTCCTTAACCATAGGCAAGGCCTTTTTTCTGTCTTCGTTGCATGCTCTGTGTTAATTCATTCATCTCCAGATGATGATCACTTGAAGGAATTCATAACTTTGTATTAAATCTGCTAAAGCTGAGGTGCTAGTCGGAGCGGATAACAGTGAACTCAACAGTGCTACCTGGTATAAGGCAGCAGCTTTGATCTACTGCTGTCCTAACACAAAGCGAAAATAGTTCCATTTAGGCAATGGAAGGTATACCAGATGTTGAACAGAAATCATGGAGAAGTGGGGAACAGTTAGTATTAAAGAGCAGCATTTTTAGAATTCCAGTTTGTGGGGCCCACTGCAACTACATAAGATGGGAATCCCAAACAAAAAGGTCACTGCTTGATACTACAACACAGTAAATATGTTGTCAATCCACACATGGACAAATCACTTTGTTCACAAATTTCTGTGTTGTACTATATTAAAAAAGTATCTGCATTAAAGTAACACCCCACCTATCGCGGGGGTTAGGGACCCACCCGACCCGCGATATAGGAAAATCCGTGATATGCGGAAGCAGGTCAGGGGGGGTGGGGGTGATCAGAGGGGCCTAGGGGGCAGCAGGGAGCAAGGAGATCACTCCCCGCCCCCCTGTGTGGCTCCGAGGCCTCCTGGGTGGGTCTGGGGGGGGCAGCAGGGAGCAATGTGATCACTCCCCGCTGCCCACCCGCGCGGCTCCGAGGCCTCCCGGAGGGGCCTGGGGAGGGCGGCAGGGAGTGATGTGATCGCTCCCCGCCGCGCCCCCCGCAGGTACTGCGATCCCGCGATATAGTGGGACCACAGTACCTGAACCGCGAAATGGCGGGGTGACTGTACACAAATTTCACATTCGGTCTAATTATTTATTTCAGGTCAGTAGGTTTCATGGTCCAATACCTGAGCATTGCTCATTCTGTGAGGTAGGACCCCTGTCCTTTTTTTAAGGGGGGGAGATTACCTTCTATAGCTGCTCCCAGATTACTGTGGGAAGGAACCACAGGAAAACCATGTATTCAGTTCTTTGCAAGGCAAGGACGAGGCCTGGGTTTGATGGGTCAAAAATGGGACAGAGACAAAGATAGCTGAAGGAAGAATACTGGTCTTGGACTCAAAGGAAAAGCAAATTCTCTATTGCCTCAGAAAGCCCCTTTAGCTTTGTGCAAATAATGCCCTCTCATTATATGGGAGGTAGTATGAAATAATAAACTCTGGTTTCATTAGCTACTCAGCAGTGTTTCCCACACAGGCAGTTTCGGTTTTTCAATGGCATTTTGATTTAGACCTGAAAGGAACATTTAAGGTATAAAAACACTGCCTCTGTGGTGATATGGAGTACATTTTCTTCTACATCGAATATGGAGCACACAAACACAAGATGGAGGAGCAAAGAATTCTGAAATACCTAGTTAAACTACATCAGGTGATTTAAATGATCTCATCTCATGGAGAAGCTTCACAGTTCAGCTTCTGGTAAAATCAGGTTCCTATGCTGTTGGAGATTCCACCTAAAATGCTCTCCTACAATAGAATACTCACCATATTATACCACAGCAATCCACACACACACTCACACCCATCCTTTAAGCTCTTTGTCCCCCATATCTTTTCACCTTCAACTCTTGAGAGACTGACCATCCAATGGGCTCATGAATGTGGCAGGCCATAATTTCAGAAGGACCAAAGGGTGGAATATATTTGCTCTAAGTAGCAGGTGAAATGCTGTAATTTTTTACTTAGCATTTTTTCCCATCTTGATTGAAACTTGTTCAGGTAGTTTATTTGGCTAGTGTTAACATTTAACAAGACTAGTACCACAGCCAACTAAAATGAAAACCTTATGATCCTACAGGAGCCACTTATTGGACTAATATTCCATTTGTCAACTTCCTCTAATAATGTATTATCGAAGACTTTCACAACCGCGATCTGATAGCTGTTGTGAGTTTTTTGGGCTGTTTGGCCATATTCTGGAAGTTTTTCTTCCTGAAGTTTCACCAAACTAGTCAGAAGATGCCAGCCACGGAGTCTGGCAAAACATCAGGAAGAAAAACTTCCAGAACAAGGACAAACAGCCCGAAAAACTCACAACATCTATTCATCTAATAAATTTGTAGAAGCATATAAATATGTAGCACTACTTTGATATTTGGTTATTTATTCTTTGGACTTCTATACTGCCTGATTAGTGCAAGGCACTATTCTAGGCGATTAACAATGATATGCCCTAAGCACATCCAATCTCACCTGATTTCGGAAGCTAAGCAGGGTCAGCCCTGGTTAGTACTTGGATGGGAAACCACCAGGGAATAACAGGTGCTGTAGGCACCTGGAGTAGGAACTGGCAAACTACTCCAGTATTCCTGCCAAGAAAACTCCATGGACATGGGGTCACAAAGAGTTGAACACGACTGTCACAACGCAACACATACACACAATGCCACAACAACAAACAAACAACAGTAGTGTGCCATCTAGGCGATTCTAATTTATGGTCACCCTTTCCCTTCTTCTGGGGTGTCCTGGGACTGGGCTGGTTGCCCAATGATACACAGGCTGGTTCTTCTCCTGGGAGGTACAGTGGTGACCCAAACTGCCAACCCCTGACTCCCTAGCCAATACATAACCCAGTGACCTATCCAGCCAGTGCTGCACTACTGTAGCACCACTGAAATACTAATGTCATAATCTATTCTGTTATTACAAAGCAAAGCAAAAGCAAAGTGTTCTGCTTATATATCACCCGATACCACTTCAAATAATCTCTGGGTGGTTTACAGTTTTAAATTACAGTATGCCGGCAACACATTTCCCTCCCCACCGTAAGCTGGGCACTCATTTTACCGACCTCGGAAAGATGGAAGGCTGAGTCAACTATGAGCCTGCTACCTGGGATTGAACCCCAGGTTGTGAGCACAGTTATAGCTGCAGTACCAGACATTTAACCACTGCGCCACGAGGCTCCTATGCTTCTTGTTACTGCTATTAGAGCTCATTTTAAAGAGATATACACTAGTTTAATATATTAGTAACCATTAGGACTTATTATCTTCCTCCCTTTCTTCCTCTTGGCTTTATTACTTATCCATGAGTTTTTGTTCCATTCAGTTTCATTTCTGAGCCACCTTTCTCCAGAACAGGGACCCGATTGATGATTGAAAAAAAAAAGCAAAATGTTGTTGCTTCTTCTTTAGAGTTGCTTATATATGAACTGAAATTATTTGTATCCTGTATGATATGATTTATTTGAAGACATACACATTCTTTCTCTAGTATGGAAACTTTGCTCCGTGCAATTATACCTATGCTCCATATAGCGTACTATAGCAGCTATACGTAGCACAGGTTATATAGTCACACTACCTTATTCAGTAAACACAGAGACACTGATCTGATATGCTGTTACCAAACAATTCTAAATAGGAAAATGTCATTTGTCTCCGTGAAATAGCTGTTTTTAATACACATGATCTAACTCTTGTTTGCTCTTTAAAGTTTTATTGTCTTGGCATTTTAGACAGAAAGAGAGCATTAGCATACTCAGGAGAACTGCTAAAAGTAAAAAGCCTCAAGCTACCCAATGCATGGTTGATAGCATACAGCACAGGATATAAAAACTTTTGTCTGATGGCTCACTTTACTTGTGTTAGAGTACAGTTGTTCTCAAGAGCTTATATTCATGTTCTTTCTACTTCAAGTTTTATTACTTCTTTTGTATTATTTAATACATCTAAAGACACTTCAAGAGACAAATTTTTCCATTTTGGAAAAAAAAGTAATGGTTTTGAATTCACTAAAGCACATTAAGGTGCTCGCTTACTGGTATGCGTGCATATAGGACTTTTCCCCCTAAGGTGATGCAACAAATGGCAATGAAAACAATACAGTTCATGTTCTTAAAGATTTAAACACAGAACAATATATTTACTGGGCTGGCTGAAGAAAAGAAGAAGAAGAAGAAGAAGAAGAAGAAGAGAGAAGAAGAGAAGAAGAAAGAAGAAGAAGAAGAAGAAGAAGAAGAAGAAGAAGAAGACAGAAGCAGAAAATAAAGCAAATCTCAAAGTAGAAAAAAAGGTAAACTAAGCTGTACTGTACCTCTGTGGTAATTCACTAATAAAGTCTATATTGCTTTACTTGCAATTACTATTCCAGGATTATATGTATAATATAAATATAAAATATGAAACAGAAAATTAAATAATAAGGATAGGCCAGATAATACATTTTGAACACAAAGGTAGAATCATTAAGGGTATAATGGTACATTTAAAAGGAACCATCCTACAGCAAACCTATATCTATGTCTACTTAGATGTCACATCTCTAATTATTATATAAATAACCTGGGAAATGATACCTCCAAGGTACATGTTTTACTATTTACTAAACAAGAAACTGCCATATTTGACACCCCCGATTAGGGCCAGGGATTTCTTAGGCTTCATACATATTTCTGAAATCCACAATACATCAATTTTTAATACTGTCACTCTCTGAGCTGCATTAAAAAGATGGTGGGGGAAAGGTTTTAGAGTAATTAATGATATACTTAGCTGCTAAATATTAATAGGAATCGTAGTCTTGCATAAAATATAACATATAAACCTTGCCAATACAGACGCACCAGTAATTAAAGTTGAATATGTAATTACACTGATTTATAAGACAGGCAAAAAGTTACACTTTACTAGCTTCTATGTAAACTCAATATAACAGCTAAACTTTGCATTTTATGGTTATATAAATGGGCAGTATCTCAGTGACAGTCCATAAACACTTTAAGGACTTGTAAGTATTGTTAAATTACAACAAATTCCAAATGGACTGCTTTTACTATCTAATCTTACAGACTAAACATTTGGTAAAGATTTCAGATGTTTGATGAAAAGAGAAATTAACTGCACTGGACACTCATGTACCAATGATCTGAGGTGCAGGAAAAAAGTACACAGAAAGGTAAAAGAGGCTAAAGGAATAGCTAGTGCAATTAGCTACATTTTGTTTCTTAGTTTGGAGACAATACTCCTGCACATTGTGGAATACATTAATACCATGTTTAAGGGCGTTTATACACGACCCCTAAGCTCCGCCGCAAATGGCTGCAAGCTCCAGACCTTAAAAATGTTTCCCCACCAGCTCCAGAGTTTGCAGACAATTAAGTGCGACCCCGCCCACCTAAGCGCGACCCAGCGCACTTTTCTTGTACCTGCTCTTTGATGGTGAAAAATATTTGATGCGGAGAGTGCCTGAGCTCTCCTCGCTTCTTTCTGTTGTTTTTCTTTTGCCTCCGCCCCTTAAAGAGGAACCAGGAAGTAAATGGAGGTCGGAGCAACTTCCACCGGCACTGGAGGTAAGGCTTTAGTCTTTTGTCCCTGTCTAAGGCTTTTTTTCCCTCCCTCCCCTCGCGCAGACAGAACAAAGAAGTGCAGAGCGGGTGGGGACGGAGGAACAGCAATGAACCCTCAAGATCTCTGGTCTGAATTTAAGGGACCAGCGGATCTTAGGGGTCGTGTAAAAAGGCCCTAAGTCAAGGACAGACTTAGTACTCAAATACTTTGATCCTATGTATTCAGCGTACTTCTCTGTGGTGTTAAAACTTGCACCCTTACCGACACATTATGCAGGAAGCTGGAAGCATTTGAAATGTGGACGTACAGACAAATTCTGATTTCTGAAGATACCTTGGACAGCCAGAGTCACTAATGTGGCTGTATTACATTACAGCGCATGAATAAAATGTTAGAAATCCTCAATACTGTAAAGAGAAGAAAACTGCAGTGTTTTGGACACATAATGCACAATAATACCATCTGCTGCAAGTAATCCTTCAAGGAAAGAAGGATAACTTGTTCTCCATGTACACTTGTTCTCCCTGTACATGTGCATTTCCTGTTACGTGCTCTGGGCACTGCAGGCAATAGGAAACACTTATTCATGTGGGCTTCCAAGCATGACCTGAAGCAGCCATTTGTCAGATGCATGGGTTGGATCTGAACATCCTTACCTGCATTTGAAAGCACATTAACCCACACAAGAGCTTCAAATAATTCCACAACACACCCCATAATGGAGTTGACTCTACTTACATGTGAGGCTGGGGAGAGCAGCCTCGACTGGTATTGCCATTGCTGTCAATGTGATCCAGCGAACCATTGAGGTCTTCATGGACTGC
>CM074740.1:41495556-41542103 GCA_037367245.1 Phrynocephalus guinanensis
GATCAGTTAAAAACATAAACATCTGCACCTAAAGAGGTCAGATCTCCCTGAAGTCCTGTGAGTACTTGATCAGTATTAGCTGGAAGTCCTGCCCCTGCGTGGCAGCGTTTCCCTTGTTCCCCAAACCCAAGCCGTTGCAAAGTGCAAGAGTTTCTCCAGTCTACATTTTAAATGATAGCCTGAACTACAATGAAAATACATATTTTGGGCATCCTTGTGACTGAGCCGTGCTCAGTTACCCTACCAACTTCTTCCGTGGCTGCCACCGACTCATCTGAACTTCAGTTTTTTCAAAATAGCTTTCGTTCTTTCTTTAATATCTCTGAGCCTATTTCAAAGAAGATATTCTTTCTAGCTCCAGCTGCAAGGCAGTGATTTGTGCACTTATAGGCGTACTTTGTTTAGTGTCACCTATGGCACAGATTGGACAGATTTTGTAAAATATAGCATTACTTTTAAAGAAACATACAATTTGACAAGCTATTGCATTTTGCCTTCATTTTATTGCCGCATTTTTTCATCCCTCTCATTGTTTTCCAGCTGTCACTAAATTGTTCATTTTCTTAGCCCGTTCCATTCATGGGCCTATTTACTGTTTATAAAGCAATATGCACTTACAGGTTTTGGAGATGGCTTGGGCTCTGAGGGTCGCATGTGCAAGTGGGTCATCATTGCCTGAAGACGTTCACGTTCCTTAGAAAGCTGTTAAAGAAAGAGTGAGATCAGAAGCATTTTAGAAATGACTAATACAGCTATTTTATTTCATGTGATACAGCTTATCTTGGGGAGACTGTTATAGGCTAATGGTCCCTGCATATCAAATCCTATGTCAGTAAGGAAACTTATATCTAAAGAAAAGTAAGGGTGGCTGTTCTGGATGCTAGAAAGGGGAAGAGGCCCATGTAGCTCTCGTGTTTAAAAGGTCGGGGAAAACAAATAATACTTCATCTTTTTGTCAATAAGAGAATTCAGGTCGCCAACCGCCTCAGCAGTAACAAGTTCCTGGGACCATAAATTAGATGGCCCATAGTGTCTGTTTAAAGTCCTGTGGACACTGTTAGCAATGGGGTAACGCCAACAGCTGTGAAGAGGTGAAGGGTTCTCATAGAACTGTGCCTGCCAGGATTGTCGGCACACTTCATCCATTCCCACTGAGGTCCATTTAATGCCCCCTGCAATCTGCCATCATCAATCTAATTCAACAGAGTGACAGGGACCAGGCTGTGTAAAATGCTGAACTCTGGCACGAAGCCGACATTTACACTGTACTAGGTCTCATTACAGCTGATGGACCTTACTTTTCTCTCAGTTGAACAAAGTTGGTGCAGGGGGGAGAACCCATAATTGGTCACCCTGCAAGCAGAAACTCCATTGGGCTTTTCATGTTACAACAAAACCTTTGTAAACGGTAAACACTTCTTTCTGAAACCCTTCGACAAGCTTTGGAAAACATACAGGAGTTATTTTGCGACGCTCCTTTTTAGTTTTTTTGTAACTGATTCCCAACTGACTTCCACAGCACTTGACAGAACAATATTTACAGTTTCAGATACTGATAGCATCCAGTTGTTTAAAATGCAGAAATAAATTATCATGCTATTTTTTAAAAAAATGAGCATAAAGGAGTACAGAACATAGCCTTAAAAATAGGACTTTTTGAAGGTTAATTTGAATACCTTGAACAACTAATAAAGCTTGTGGGAACCAAATCATAACCCTTAATGCTTAAAGCAGATTTTCCAACCAAGTTTATAAAGATTCTAGCATCCATTACCTGGTTTAATGCCAAATAGGACCAAACTGAAACACATGCAGCTATTATGGACACGTTTATTTAGATTCACAACTCACTTTCTTCCAAAGCCTTGAGGTAGGAAGCTACCAGTAAGAAGAACATAATTCTACCTATGTGGAATGCTTTCAAAATGCTCCCAGGCTTGGATTCTGTTGAGTCTGTCACCAGGGAAAAGGCATCACTTTCGTTCTCTGAATGTGCCATATATGTGGATTCATTTAGAAGGGCACCTTTTGTGGGCCTCCAAATGTGGTCACAAAAAGAGAAGGGGGCCACACATAAGAAGAATGACATTTAATATTCTGCTATTGGATTATCCAGTTATACAAAGCAGAAAGATTAGGCATGATTCTGCGGAAATATCTGTTGTCACTACTACCACTGTAGTAGTAGTAGTAGTAGTAGTAGTAGTAGTAGTAGTAGTAGTAGTAGTAGTAGTAGTAGTAGTAATAATAATAATAATAATAATAATAATCAATAATAAAAATAATAATAATGCACACTGTAATCAAAATAATACTTGTAGTGGTGGATTAGTAGAGACATAGTAGTAATAATAATAATAATAATAATAATAATAATAATAATTAATAATAATAATAATAATAATAATTTGTGGATAAAACTAGGCAGTCCAATGTCCTGCCAAAGTCATCTCAGTCCTTGTCAGATCTGGGGACTTACATGTTCGAATATCTAGTCCACTCATCACTCATATGCTGCTAGAGATTTTGCTTTTATTAAAGCAAGAAAAGTGTTCTGCTTATATACCGCCCCGTACCACTTCAAGTAGTCTCTGGGTGGTTTAAAGTTTTAATTATAGTATGCAGGCTACACATTGCCCCCCCACCCCAGCAAGCTGGGTACTCATTTTACTGACCTCGGAAGAATGGAAGGCTTGAGTGAACCTTGAGCCTGCTACCTGAGATTGAACCCCATGTTGTGAGCACAGGTTTACCTGCAGTACAGGCATTTAACCACTGCACCACAAGGCTTTTAGGGGTCTTTCAGGGGACTCTTCTTTTGTTTCAGGGGTCTTATGGGTACCAGCTTTTAAGTGAACCTGAAAATGTCAAATCTTTCAGGGTACCTTCATTTCAGGGAAAGAACAGAGGTTGCACCAAAGAGGCAATGACAGAAAGATGGAAAATCAGGGCATGCAGCGTATGTGTGGGGAATGATAGGACAGCAAAGGGAGAATGGAGTTTGTAGTGGGGAAGAAATGAAAAGGGGAGAACCAGGTACTGGAGAGGAAAGGACAAGGAGAGAAAGACTGACCATATATGGGTCAAATGAAAGCAACCTGATAGAAAAAAAAATCTGTACAAAAATCTGTAGGTTTCTTCCGTTCTGGAACCCCAACTTTTACATATTTCAGATGCTATCACCTTGGAAACCATGAAAGACCCCAAAATCAAAAGAGCTTCTTTCATTTAAAAAAAAGTTTAGGTCAACCTGAAAGTCCCACCTGTCTATACCATGCCGTTTTTTAATTTTGAAAAAAATATTGAAGGACATATAACAACATAAGAAGAGCCATGCTGGATCAGGCCAAAGGCCCATCTAGTCCAGCTTCCTGTATCTCACAGCGGCCCCACCAGATGCATTTGGTAGCGCATGAGACTAGATATCTGTCTCCTGATACCACTCCCCTGCATCTGGCCCTTGAAGTACCCTGGTTTTAAGCCTGGAGATTACACATCTCCATCATGGTTTGTAACCTGTGATGGACTTTTCCTCCAGGAATCTGTCCAATCCCCTTTTGAAGGCATCCAAGCCAGATGCCATCACCACATCCTGTGGCAGGGAGTTCCATAGACTAACAATGTGCTGGGTGAAAAAATATTTTCTTTTGTCTGTTCTTTTGTCTCCCAGCCCTCAATTTGAGTGCATGTCCCCTAGTTCTGGTATTTTGTGAGAGGGAGAAGAGCTTCCCTCTATCCACTTTACTCATACCCTGCATTATTTTGGTACATCTCAATCATATCCCCCCTCAAGCGCCTTTTTTCCAGACTAAAGAGGCCCAAATGTTTTAGCCTTTCTTCATAAGGGAGGTGCCCCAGCCCAGTAATCATTTTGGTCGCTCTCTTCTGCACCTTTTCCAGTTCCACTATGTCTTTCTTGAGATGCAGTGACAATTCAGGCATTATGCCTCAAAGTGTGTATGGTTAAAAAAAAAAACTTACACACTTTAACTGAACACAAGTCTTTTCCCCCAACATCTCCACCCATCCGAAAGCCACTCAGATATCCATATGTCCAGTGGCAAAATTCAGCATAGCTGCTGTAAAGAGTTCCTTATCTGGGATGCTAATATAAATGCTATAAATACATCATGCACACATTTGCAATTAACATGTAAAGGTCCCCGTGACTTGGAGCAATGGGGAGGTGGGGGCCTAGTCCTGCTTACAAAGTTGAAGGAACTGGTACAGACACTGGTGGCAAAAGAACAAATGGAAGGCAGGGTCTCAAGATATATAAATATATTGACAACACAGATTTTATTGTTCTCTAAAAAGCTCAGTCTTGCTGCATTTTGGCTATGGCCTTTTTCAGGAGCTAAGCATAAAATAAAAATATATTCAATTAGAAAAAATTGGCTCCATTTCTAAATGATTATAGATTTCTTTTATTTTTCGCTCCTAAATAGGCCACAGCTAAAAATGGTCAAGCCTGAGCTTTCGGTACAAGAATCAAGTCTGTGTTGTCAATATTTTTATACAACTTGAGACCCTGTCTCCCATTTGTACTTTTGCTTTGTCAGTTTGCTTCCCTATATCTCCATGCCACCATTACCATGTTAGGTGAACCCCACACACTTTCAGAACTAATGCCTCTATAGGGCCTTGCTCACAATTATCTGAAAGGGCATTAGCAAGCTTTCCCCTTGCGAATTATCAAATCTGTACTCGGATGATTTCCATGAAGGGTCAATATGTCTGAATTACGAATAGCGATCATGTATATGTAACAAAAACAACATCTAGCTAAGCACAACCATATGATACAAACTATCGTGTTGAAACTGAATTAATTATATCACTAGAACGAGAGATTTACTGTAGTCAACATATCAGATAAAATCAAATACAATTGTATGAATCTGGGGTGACTCAAAACCTTCATAAATTCCATTGCCTACTCTAGTTGTTAATTACTCCAGGATTTCAGCCACTGTGTGAAGAGTTATTTCTTAGTCTATCCTTACTGATACACTTGTTTGGTAACTCCTCCTAAGGCAGGATATGTATCAGTACTCCTAATCATTACAATTTAGAAGATTGTGTTGACTTAAAACAGAACTAGAGATGTAAATATTCCAGAAACTTTGGGGGGAAAATGGAATCCATGCCTCCCCAATTTTTCTTTGTTTCTTTTTTCTTTGGCAACGGTTGCTGGTTTTAATTCTGTATCTCTAAAAACCAGCATAAATATTGTGGGCACCTTAAACATGTTCATAAACATAAAGAAGTTAAGGCACACAGAAAAAAAGCACAACATTCTTTGAGGGAATAAAATGTATTTAGAAGATGAACATTTTCCCAAACCTGTATTTCTAATTGCTGAACCACTTGCATTTGCACCCGACACTGAGCAGTGCTTCTGTCATCCAATGCATGTTCATTATTAAGGTGCCTAGTAAAAGAAGAAAATAAATAAAAGGGCACAACATTAGGTGGATATTGGTAACCTTCTCTTCTTGTTCTGCAAAGAAAAGCCTTATTAATGGCAAAAGGGAGTTTTTGTTTATCGAAGGGGTAGGCATAGAACATCTAATTCAAACCAACCAATCTAAGCCATAAGATGCACTGTTCTCCTAACCAGTGCCCCAAATCCACAGATTTACAGGGAACATTGGAAGTCTTCTTGCTTAATGGCCACACAATTTGCACTGTCCACTGTTGTGGTGATCACTATACAGAACAGTACCTCATTTGCTACTCAACATGGGGAGACTATGAAACAGGGGACAGCAGAGCCTTAGAAGGAAGGAAGAGCTCAAACGTCTTTCACACAACATTACGTTTCTTTCAGCTCTCCTTTGTAGGAACTTGAGTGTCACAAAATAAAGCAAAGTGTTCTGCTTATATACCGCCTGATAGCACTTTAAGTAGTCTCTGGGCGGTTTACAATTTTAATTACAGTGTGCAGGCTACACATTGCCCCCCCAGCAAGCTGGGTACTCATTTTACCGACCTCGAAAGGATGGAAGGCTGAGTGAACCTTGAGCCTGCTACCTGGGATTGAACCCCAGGTCGTGAGCACAGTTTTACCTGCAGTACAGGTACCTAAGTAAGTTTGTGTGATCCCTTCACCACAACCTGTTCATGAATTTGTCTTTCTTGCCATTGGTTTCACATAAGCCTCGATCACACAAACTATCATAACATCCATGTTTCATGTTCATTTCTCTCAACATTTGTCACCAAAACCTTCTAAAATAAACAGTAGAAATAGAAGAATGCTAAATTGAGTAAATCTAAAAATGTTCATTACTGTACAGAACTGGTAAGATATTACACAGCAGGGTATTTAGTAATTAAGACTTTAGTTCTAGGAGAAATCTCAAGTTGCTGAAAGTCTGGAGGTGCTATGTACCCCCCTCCCCAGCACAGAGAAAGTAATGGATGAACTGTGCCAGAATGTGGCCATCCAAGTGTGTGATCAACCTGACCTTACAGTCCCTTCTGTTTTTTGCCAGGATTAGATTTTGCTCAAGAAAGCTGGCTTTAAAAGCATCTTGATTTTTCAAGAACCCCATGTATCTTTCTCTATAAACAGGCCATTTAAGCTTCAGTAGGGCATGTACATCTTAGCTTTGGAATAAAATTATAATTTGCTTCCAGAAACAGGTGTAATGATTCAGGCAAAACAGCTGTATAAATCAGTTTTAAGTTTTGTGTAAGCATTAATCATGGCCTAATGACTGATCTTGAAATTACAGTAAACAGATAGAAAGTTAATTGATGTATTAATTTGCTATGTGACACATCACAGAATTCTGGTCTGCACTTTATAGATATTTTTAAACTATGCCTATGATTTATTGTTGCAATTAAGATTTAAGCAGTTGGGAGGGTTAATCTGATACAAATCTAAATTATTCACAGATTTCCAAATAAATATGACAGGGTAATTTTGATTCTAATAAATATAGGATTTTTAACCAAAATCACTGAAATAAACAGACAAAATGGATGGATGAATTCCTATTGGCAGAACATATGATCTTTCATATATCCATAGAAATTTTGGAAGCATGTGCAATGCATGTTTAAGTTAGAAATACAAACTGACAAGAATCTGACAGCTAGCTACAGCCCTACTCAGTATCTACAAGGCAATGTCAGTAAAGCAAATGATAGAAGAGATATACACAGCAACTGCCATGAAAGATTTACTGTATCAAAAGTAACCTTGACAAATGTATAAGGTTTTGTAAAATAAAATGTAATACAAAGACATGTATAAGGCAAATGAAAAACACGAGGCCAGTACAATTATGAAATTATTTAATCCCAATAATTGGAATGCCTCTTTTGAATTTCCTAACAACTTCTTTTCAACCAAGTACACCTAAATCCCTTAACGCAACCACACTGTTCAACCCAGAGTGTTGCATATACCACTGTATGCTAGCTGTCTTGCAAGACGGCCTTTTAATAGAGGCTAGCAGGGGCAGATGCACCCTGTATGTACTCCTAGATCTCTCAGTGGCTTTTGATACCATTGTTCACGATATCCTCCTGGAAAGGCTCTTGGTAGTTGAGATTGGGAGGCCTACCATAGAGATGGCTCTGATCACTCCTGAATGACCATGCCCAGAAAGTTCACATAGGGGAGGAGGTGTCAGCCTCTTGGACACTAAGGTATGGGGTTCGTTAGCGTCATCCCTGATGCTGTTCAATATCTATGTGAAGCTGTTACAAGAGGTAATCAGGAGATACAGAATAAAATGTCATCAATATGCTGATGACACACAAATCTAACACAAATCTATCTTTCTGTTACCACCTTAGCAGCAGATGTTTTCCAGACGCTTGAAGATTGCCTGGCTTCAGTACTGGAATGGAGCAGGGCTAACAGGCTTAAACTAAACCTGGACAAGACAGAGGTGCTTCCCTTGAGCCTGACCTGAAGACCTCAGCAGGTCCAGAATGTAGCGACCAGAATGGTGATGTGAGCAAATTTGACTGCATCACTCCAGTTCTGGCTTGCCTCCACTAGTTCCCCTTTGCATCCTGGCTCACTTCCACTAGCTCCTCATTGTGCTCAAGGTTTTTGACACTAAAATACGAAGCCTTTCACAGTTTGGGTCCATGCTACTTGTCAGAGAGTCTTTCTTTAAAGTTAGCTGCCTGAGCCACAGGCAGCTAACTTTATTTTGGCTCCAAAACGACTCCGAAACAACCCATGTGCTCAAGAACAGAACTATGAATGTAAATGGATCTGTTCTCAAGTATAGACAGATTAAATTCAAGCTTCAGAAATTTGTAAGAGAGTATTGTGACACACGTCAATATTACTGAAAACCATATGGAGGATGTAGAAGTGCAATTTGTAAAGGAAAGTTTTTATTACACATTTTCACGGATTATGTATTTCCCAAACATTACTCTAAAGACCAGACATAATTGGTTAAGTGCATGGTCTGACTTGAGACAACCTTAGGAATTTGTCTTGGATGCCGTATCTCTGTTTTAGAATACAGTATAGGAACTGGCAAGCCACTCCAGTATTCCTGTCAAGAAAACTCCATGGACATGGAGTCATGAAGAGTTGGTCACGACTGTAACAACACACACACACACACACACACACACACACACACACACACACACACGATTTTAAAAGGCATGTAATAGCAGTTTTCCTCAACAGTGACTGAAATAACGTTGCTTAACAGAACTACAGTAACTTTCTCATTGAATCACTGGAACTTACTGAAGAGGTAACTCACGAAACCCTATTGATTCAATGCCATACTCTAGGTGCAACATACTATACTAAGCAACAGGATATGAGACAGCAAGTAATAAGTAGTAGTCGACTAGCATTTAGGATTGGGGAAAAGATTAGGCTAGAAGAGGTCACTCCAAAGCTGTTTTTGTTGCTATTTAACAAAATATTACTAAACAGAAATCCATAAATATAAACAAAAATATGTTGAAAATAAGAACTGACAATATGTTGATGCTGGATTGACCAGCATCCTTTAGATGATTTTGCACGCATACATTAAACTGCACAATTTTATTTATTTATTTATTATTGCATTATATCCCACCCATCTGGCCTAAAAGGTCATGCTCTGTGGTGGAGAATTTTCACTAACTCACAAGGGATTATACTTGTTTAAAAAGCACACACCTGACTGCCCAGGAGGCACAATGGTTAGTAACGTGACCAGCACCTTGCTATTGAGTGTCAATTTAGCATGGTGAATTATGTACCTTACACATGTATCAATTATAAAAAAAAACATTCTGCCCACCCCACTGCAGTGGTGTTAATTACTTTATGGCACAAATTTGTTAAAATGTGTCCAATACAGAAAGCAGAAAGGACTAATTTAGAGAAGATATTGCTGAGGTAAAAATATTACTAGACTTGTTAAGTACTGTACATGTCGGCATAAAACAAAAAGCAATCTGAATCAATGGAAGTTGGAATGGATTTACTTTCAGTCAAGTTTCCAATGGACACCTAGCAATTTTAATTAATCCCTCTGAAAAGTGGTATTCTTTTCACTCCCTGCATAGAAGAACCGTAGAACAAAAATAGCAAAGGTCAGGCCAGAAATTCCATGGCAATGGTTTATGGAGAAACTGAAACAGAACCTGACTGAAATAACTTCAGTGCCAGTCACCTCAATCTCACATCTCACTATACTACAAGGGTTAAAGGAAGTAAAATCACCCAGTTATATTTACATAGATCAGACCATAAACAATGGCTATTTCTTAAACCTGCAATCTCTCTGCAATATTTACATTTTGTAATCATTTACTTAAAGCAGGGATGGGAAATGGCAAGCCCGTGGGCCGTATAAAGCCTGTGAGATCATTTGGTCTGGCCATTTCAAGGCAACCACAACAATCCCCCACTAATTTACAGCGATCACCTCTGCTGGTGGAAGCTGGAGATGGTGGTGCTGGACCAATGAATTCCTCCTGCTCCTTCTATACTGGATGCCCAGAAGAGGGTGAAAGTGACCTATTGGAGGGCTCCACTTAGGGGCTGTGGAATGGCACTTCTGAGGACAATGGTAGGTCAAGTTCCCCAGGGGAGTACAAAGGAGAGGAAATCCAGAGGGCAAAGAGGAAGGGGAAGAAGGACACAAGGACAATGAGTTCACACCACCAGGGAAGCTGGCAATGTGGTGAGGCTCACCAATGATGTTATAACTACCCAAACGGCCTTTGGTAGAAAACAGTTTCCCTGCTGCTAACTTAAAGCATGAAACTATTATGTGTCAAATTAAATGTTTTAAAAATCAGTTTCTGATTTCTGATATGCTGGAAGAATACACACACGAACACACACACACACACACACACACACACACACACACACACACACACACACACACACACACACCATTTAAATGAACTGGATGATTCTCCAAGCTACAACTTGTGCCCATGGCTTCTAACACAACTCAATTACGGAAGATGCTTAAGCAGCTGATTCCTAAAATACAAAACACTAGTTCCCTTTCCTCTTATATTAAAAGCATGCTTCTTATGCACATTGTTTATAAGGTATTTACAGAAAAGATTAGTTGAGGGGAAATCACAGGAATTTGCATGCCATGTATGAAAGTTTGGCAGATGACTGGAGATACTGTGCCCAGTAACTGAAATGGGTTGTAACTGCATTTTTATGGAGGTCAGGCTGGGGCAGACATGAGGCCTTTCACTTTCAGTAAATACAGACCTATGTCATATGACACCATAGTAAAAATGAGGAAATGTTTCATGATCTCAGATGCTTCATTAAATGTGTGTGTGTGTGTTGTGTCGTTACAGTCGTGACTGACTCTTCGTGACCCCATGTCCGTGGAGTTTTCTTGGCAGGAATACTGGAGTGGTTTGCCAGTTCCTACTCCAGGCGCCTACAACACCTGGTATTCCCTGGTGGTCCCCCATCCAAGTACTGACCAGGGCTGACCCTGCTTAGCTTTAAGCTCCAATTAATCAGCATCCTTCTTGCCTCCTTCTTACAGTTTTTACACAGCTATATTAATAAACTTCCCAAAAGCAATGTTCTCCTCTCTCTCTCTCTCTCTCTCTCTCTCTCTCTCTCTCTCTCTCTCTCTCTCTCTCTCTCTCTCTCTCTCTCTCTGTGTGTGTGTGTGTGTGTGTGTGTGTGTGTGTGTGTGTGTTCTGGAACTGTAATCCTTCAATTGTTTTTTTTTAGTTCATTAATATTACTAGGTAGAAGGCAAACCCTTACCAGGTAATATCCTGTTCAGGGATGAGAAGGAAATATCCATCAAAATTATTCTGCTCAGAAATAACTAATGATTAAGTTCCACTTTATTCATTCTAGGATGCAAAGTATCAAGATCTCTATGAAATGACTTTTCTTCAACTAGACCATGATATCATTGCACCTGACAAGCCCATCTCTTGGGCAGAGGCAATCCAGAGGCTCTGGAAAAGTGCGGAAAACTGCTGTTGGTAGCGAGCAGAATTATACATACTTGTCTGTATAGCCCTTGGTCAAAACAGTTCTGCAAATTTCTTCTCTTTACTACTTCAAACAATAGTTTAAAACTAGTTGCCCTGGACCAGCTACCATGAAAGTATGAGGTTTTTATCCATCTATCCAGACAGTAGTCCTTTTAAAAAGAAAAGAACAATGGGCTACCTAGATGTATTTCAGCAGCTCAGGAATAGCTGGAAGTTGAGTCATGGCAACTGGACATCTTTTCTTGAGAGATCGAAACGTTTCACTGCTTATCCAAGCAGCTTTGTCAGTCTGACTCAACTTCCAGATAACGTCACCTGGATGACTGAGCATCTTCACAGACATATAGCTCAGGAATAGGTTTTACTTCTTGTTTAGTATACCTCAGAAATGAAATTGATAAGACCAAAAGATACCTATACACTGATCTATACCTCACTACTTTATTGCACTATATGCAAACAGAATGAACAGTGCCATCTGAAATTAAGAACGGCTGTTGCAAAACTTTGTCTACTCCAGTGAAGGTCTGCCATCAAACCACTGTTGCTGGGCAAAAAAGTAATGCCATGGCAAAAGGTGTAGAAGAAAAGGTTCCCACTGCTCTTGCAATGACTGTCCTGTGTACACATTTTGGAATAGATAGAGGAATAATGCAGTACCTGGGTCCTTGGAGGCACTATGGAGAAAGAAGATGGCAATGCTGTGGATGCAACTGCTGAGTAAGGAATCATCACTATGGAGAAAATGGAACCCACTCAGTCTGTCCGAGTGTGCACACAAACCTCTTTTAGAAATGGAAACCTCTGAAGCTATACCAGCAGTTCTTTGATACTGAGGAGGAAACACTGGCCTATGGGAAACTGCCCTATAAGGAGCAGATCACTGCTCTGTCTTGCACAGCAATATCTGCTTGCGACAGACACCTTTGCTATGTAAATAAGGAGGTACCCTGGACTGAACCTCCTATGTGCAAAGCCAAGGAAGGGGGGGGGGCTAAAAAGAGAACATGCATGGATGTGTAGACACATGCTGTTCTCATAACAGACTGCTAGGATGTTTTTGTTTTGTTTTGTCAGAACACTTGTCCTATAGACACAGCTTAAGCTTCTGGCTTCAGAATGGAAAACCACACAGTCAGAATTTATATTTTCATGCAGTGTACCATATAGTTATAGCCGTGCACCCAGATATCTAGTTGGATCAGGACACGAGAGTGTTGTGTTGTGTGTATATTTTAGTTCTAATTCATTGGTGCACATTTAAAGAACGAAAAAACCTGCAGAATGTTTGCATTTATGTGCTGAAGTCTTAGAAAGACCTATTCAATTTATCTGTGCTGCTTTTATTAGGCTTGCGACTGTAGACTACAATAATAGTCAATGAGGTTTTGTCTTGATTGAATTTTTCAGTAGAACACAAAAGAACCTTGCCATTAAAATAGTCCTTTATTCTCCTGCATGAAGGCGAAAGGTTTTTAAAGTGTTGTGATGTTCAGTAATGAGCTTCTATCTAAATTATCATTGGTGACAAACTCACAAAGCACTTTGAGGACACATAGTTATGAAATGCCAGAGCTGCCACTTTCTTTCCTGTAATTATAGGCTAGCTTGCAGCCCTTCAATGATCATTTATAGAACAGCCTCCAGTGGATTACTGAGAACTTGAAAAACACATACATACCTCAGCCACATCTCCCTTCTCTTTTCCTTGCTATTGTTTACCAGTGATATGTAAAATAATGGGGCCTATTCATTTCCCCATCTTAATTATGCCAATCAAAGGACAGAAATAGTGCCAGATATAAATACAATGCAAGAGGCCGAAAGAAATGGGCCTGGAATTAACATTAAATTATCAATTCACATATTTATGTCTATTTTACACTCAAATTATTCTCTTTTATGTTTTTACAACTGTCTCAGGTACATATTGCTGTTCAAAAATTCTCTATGATTTATAAATCAAGGATGAGATAATACTGAAAAAAATGAGAGGACTGGTGGATTTTTTTTTTCCAGTCAGTGCCTAATTGCTGTTTCAAAATGCATATGCAAAGGGACATTTCATTAATCATTTAATCATGTCCCTTGCAGGAAGTTAGAACTAATGTTGCAAATACCCTTTTCATATGGATGCTCCATATTACTATCTTGTGCATTTGATATATCGCCTATGTCATAAATTATAGCTGCTTCAAAAAGAACCAAGTGGGTTGTTATCCCTGAAGATGCTTGTTACAAAACCTTTATTAAGTTCCCCCCCCCCCCTTCTGACTTATTGCTGGTTCTTTTTCACAGCTTCATTCTCTCCCCCCAATAATGCTCTTTCTGATGGCAAAGGTCTGTAAATTACCCATACAATCGCCAACACCATCTCACAGACCTGTTCTACTTCTACTGGTCTGCTAACAAGGCGATTACACACAAATTACTGAATGCCTATGAAATATTTAAATGCATTCTACTCTACTATGCATTAATAAGAGCAAAGCAAGCGCTGGAATTCGGGTGAGCTCCAGTCCCTAATGTCCCCTAATGAGCCTCTTACTGTGACTGCAGTTCAAACAGAGAGGTGAAGAAAAAATGCAAAGGGTGCCTTCAGAAAGGCAGCACTGAACAAACATTGTGTGAGCCAGTTCTAATTTATGGGTCACTTTATAGGTATATTGATTTTTGTTTTCAAAATGGAATAAATGATGTGGTCGACTGATGTTCTTTCAAAACTGGCATGAATCTCTGTGCAAGCTGCCAGAATTGCACATGGAAAAAATATAAATATGCCGTTAAGATTTCTGAGGAACAATTAGGAAAACATTCTAGCCTGACCATAAAAATATGCATAAGGACAACTCTCTTCCCTTTTTCTAATGTTTGTTTTTCTTGCTCTAGAGGCTTCAGGGACTAAACTGTATGCGTCTGCTCACCATGCCACATTACAAATCATGAAACCAATTTTGAAATTAGAATATTGCATTTATTGCAGATGAGGGCATTGGCAAAGAGGAAAAAGGTGACCAGCTTTAAATCCTAGGGTGCAAGTCACTGTTTTAGCAACACGTTTCACTTCCACAACAGCAGCATTTTATTTGACACTAAGCACTCAGGGTCGAAATAGAGAATATATTTTGTATGTGCCCCACCATTCAATGTATGTGTCACTCTTCATTTGGCTGATTGTGTCACACATCTCTTGGTTTTGAGAGATGCCGGCACTGTCTCCCAAAGAAACAACATTCTGACAAGTGCAAGGAATGCCTTCTGGAGGTCATCATTTTTGGGGGCCGGTATCAAGTCAGAGCCAAAAATGAAAAATAAAAATCTGCACAATGGGCAAGAAAGAGCATAACAGCAGCCACTCCCTCGCTCTATGAGTTTGCGGATTAAGAGAAAAATCCATATGAAGTTTAAGGTCCAATTAATTTATATTAGTTTTCCCATTGCATTCGGTTCTTGCTCCTCTAAAGGCTCTGATAATAAAGGCATTTTCCCCTGTTTGTAATCTGCCTTATCTTCTTCTACAGCAAGATTTTCCCTTCAACCCTAACAATTCTGTCTCTATAGAAGAAAACATTGCCGGCCTTTGTACTGTAGATCATGTTTTGTTTTGCTGGCGTCTGCTCCATGCAGGTTAAAGAACGCTTGTCTGCTGAGGCTGGAATGCTATAGTGTAAACCTTTTGATTTAAAGCTCTAAAAGTCAAATCCATCTACACTCAAACTGACTTAGGACCAATGGAATGATAATTAGTTTTGCAGACAAAATACACCAAAGTTTTGTCATATGTTATTACATTCTGACATTTATAAGACAGTAATGAAGAACTACTATTAAATGTTTTTAGTGATCTTCAGAGTTCCTAGCTTGGTGACCCACAAAATGGTTAGCTTCTGTCAACACCTGTTTTATAGTAAAATTCCAAACAAATTCTTAAACATTTTGGCAGTCTTTTAATCACCTTTCCTGACTACTCAGTATTCTGTTCAATAAGTGGGCATTAAGATTTTCCAACCTGTCTTGAAACTTCATGGTTTTTCCTCTGCTGGAAAGAATAAATTTTACAGAATTGCTTTTGTTGAACAAATCCCACACCTCTAATTGAATGTAACAACTGAGGCTGACCCAAAAATTTCTCAACCAGGTTAAAGGATAGCAAAGGACTGGAAGTATTGGTCACCGGGTAGAATTGTATTGGTGCTTATGTGAAGTCTGCATGACTGGCTACGGATAATTGTGGCTAATTGACAAACTGCCAGGACATGTCTCGTTTACTAAATCAGGTATGTGACTAGGCACATGACAGAGATACAGATCAGTACCTTATCAATTAGCCATAATTATCTGTGGTAGATTACACACAGCGTATAGGAACACCAATAGGCTTCTGGCCATTATGTTTGTTTGATAATAAATTATGTAGACAACTAGCTTTTAAAAAGAAAGGGCAACTAATAGGTTATTAATTTCTTCCTTGACCTGCAAAGTAGAATTTGGTAAAATTTTTAACATCTCAGTGCAGAGAAGCACAAATGTATTTATCTTCAAATAACCGAGTACTGGAAAAACAAAAAATAAATGTATAAAAACCCTTTTACAGCTATAAGTCATATTCCATAAATTATTCTTCACTTCACTCGAAATCCTTTCTGTTATTAAAAAAATGAAGCAAAGCCACTGTGTTTTCTATCTTAATCCTCCTTCTCAAATGCCTCTGCACAGCTGTCCCCCACCCCCCATTACTATATATGAAAAACAAGCATTCAGAGGAATCAACTTAAACTGGTTTCTGAGTACAAGTTAGAGTTCACTGTAGGCATTAGGGACATCTTCAAATTTGTCATAATGATATAGCAGAAAGAGACTCTAGATTTGGATACCCTTCCTTATGAATATTTTATTTCAGTACAATACACTTGCATTAGCTCTATTAATGTACCACACAGTTTCAAGCCAGAACCTATGACATTTCTGCAAAGATTAGATTAAGAGCAAGGCCTTGAAAACCACTGCCGAAAGACCTGTCACCCCCTATGAAGTTAATGGATTGGAAGAAAAGATAAACATTCTAAAAGTTGAAATTGAATTGAAACAAAAGGTTCTAAATTAGTGTGAGCTCAAAAAATATGCAAAGCAAACTCAAAACAAGGAGATTGAGACTTTATGATGATTGCAATACATGTTAGTATTTCAGATAGAAAGAGGCTGACAGTCTATAAAATGTGTATTGATATTTATTCAAATAGTGTTCTCAACTACCACTTCTGCCAGGTTAGAGCACATGTTAGGGCTTCTACACTGTATTCCTGTGCAGGTGTTGGATTACCACCTTTTTGTAGGTTTTGCAACCCAAGGCAGGTATCCATTACAGGGCTTTATCATACACTGACACGGAAGGATGCATAAAGGCATGGGTTACCCTTATTGTTAGGCAGCCAAGTGCAACATCTTGGTCTAAAAGAAGAACAATCAGGGCAGTGTCTTGATCACACAGTTTGACAAGAACATGAACTATAGCCAAAAAGGAAAAAGGTGTAGCTGTTAATCAAAATGTTTCTAGCGACTGCAGATTACAAAACCAGAGACCTACAAAATAACTGTGAGAGAAGCAAATCAAACATTAACATCGCCAGACCCTAGAAGGATGGAAGTATTTATAAAAAAAATTAGTTTTGCTTGGAGAGGAAAAGGCTGGAGCTAAGTTAGCAAAACTCTTGGTATCAATTATGCTTAGAACAATATATGCAGTATGTAGTTTGTTTTCATCCAGAATAATTTCCAGCAGCTTATATAAATCCCACATGCAAACAGTAACCTCTTTAATCCACAAACAGAAACAGTATAGATCAAGTTTATTCTTTTAAAACAGGGGATGGTGGTGGGAGGGAGAACTCTCTAAAACTACAATGTAAAATACACTTAAAAGCTATTGTCCAGAAGAAGACTTTAAAATATATAAAAGAGAGAATTATGTACAAGTTTAGACTTATAAAAATATGGCTTCCTTATGAAACTACTGTGATCCAAAGCATTTGGGCCTTGTTGTTAAGCTGCTGTTTCTACACCCCAGCTGCATGCCACTTGTAAACAGGCTTTCTGATGCTTCTACCAACATCCTGGCAACAAAGCAGTGCAATTTCAAATGAGCTAATTAACTTAATTGTTGATGAAGCATGAAGCAGTTCATTCACCCTGTTAGCTGCACCATGACAACATAAGAGCCTCAGCTTGTGAAGTTACTCATCTATAGAAACCCATCTATAAGTTTCCATTAAGATTCTTTGTACACTAAAGCCCCGAATGTCTGTTCTATCAAATATCACCCCTTTGGGGTTCAGCCCTCTCGCTGCACAAAGAATCAAAGTGTTAGATAATTACACAAAGTTTACAACACCATTTATCTAGTCTAACTGGATACTTTTAATTTTTAAAAGGCAGATTCTAGCCACTGAATCTTGTACAAAACACCCACATTCTGGAAAAATATAAAAATATGGTGCAACGTGTTCCTGAGAGGGGATGTGCTATGGGGGAAACAACATTACAGTGATCCCCCGCCTATCACGGGGGGTGTGTGTGTTAGGGACCTGACCTGACCCGTGATAATTGAAAATCCACGATATGCTGATGCAGGTCGATTCAGGCTGGGGGGAGGGGCTAGCTGGGGGCTCTTGTACTTACCCCCAGCCTGGCCCTACCCTCAATGGGTCTGTGGGAGCCTTCCTGGGCCTTCTGGAAGCCCCAAAAGGACCTCCCTGCAAAACGGAAGTGACTTCCAGTAAACCGGAAATCATTTCTGAGGCCTCCGACAGGCCTAGAAAGGCTCTCAGAGGCCTCAGAAATGATTTTCAGCTATTCGGAAGTCACTTCCGGTTTGCAGGGAGGCCCTTTTGGGAACTCCAGAAGGCTCATGAAGACCCTCACAGGCCTGTTTGGGGCAGCTCCAGTCCTGGGGTAAGTATGGGAGGTTTGAAACAGGACTTTCCCCCCTTACCTAGGGGGCTTTTTTTCATATACTGCAGTCCTGCCATATAGCGGGACCGCAGTATATGAACCGTGAAATGGCGGGGGACCACTGTATATTTGTTTCAAGACATGAAGTGTCTTGGACGTTATTGGGATTAGAGCCGTAGACTCTAGTTTGATTTTGCTGCTGCTCTACTCTTCCTCAAGGAATCTTTGTTGGTAAGTTAGAATGACTTTATCCAACCTGATTGCAAATATTCATATATTACTTTGAAGGAATACTTCCTTCTGAGTTGTTTTGCAATCCATTTGGAGTGGAATCTTTTTATGGGAACTTTCATGGGCATGATGAAGTCTGGTACATATAAAGGCTTTTCTGTTGTTCGATGTTGCAGAAACTTTTCAGATCAATTTTTGTGACATGCATGGAGCTGGCTCATCAAACCAAAGTAAATCAGGAGGTATGCTTACCTTGGAGCTCCAGGCGTGCACTGGAACTTCCAAAGAGCTTACGCTTGGGGCCATAGAGTAAATCAGCATTGGCGATGTGACCCTTTACCTCTGCGAAATCACGAAGCACGCTCATGACTAACTACTCTTGTGACTGTTTGTAAAGGGACAATTAAAAAAGGATAATAATCTCAAGAGAAAAAAATAGTTATTTCTCAAACTGATCTTGGTGATCTCTAGTGCTCCACACAGTAGCACTTATCGTTTCCAAACAGCTCTAGGGTATGTTGCAGTAAATAAGCAAGAGTACACTAGACTAAAAAGCATCAGAAACCTATTGTATGAAAGAAGGAGTAACAAATTAGCCTTACCGATTCCAGGGCCCACAAACTTACAATATCTGACCTTCAGTATCCTTTTTACTGGGCATACTGTTGCAGTCATGGCTTTGAAGGCAACACAGCCTGTGATGGCTAGAACCACCAAGTTTGATGAGAAGAACTAGGGGTGGGTGGAAATTGTCTGAACCATGCTTCTAACATCATCCCATTACCATTTTGCCCTACTGGACCAGCCTCTGCTGAGCCTCGCACAACAGCCTTTAGACAAGCATGAAAATCAACTTACTTTAAAAACTGTCCAAAATCTTCACAAATACTTTCACATCCAGGCCATTTGCAAACTCCATGGCCATAAAGCGTATGAGAGGCTCCAGTCTCCTCATGGGATGAGCTGTGGTCAAAAAAATATGGCATTAGATGGTGTGGTTGTTGGAGGGCTTGTAGTGCGTGTCAGACTACAATCAGTGCCAAAATGGTCAAAATAGGTAAGTTTAACTCTTAAGCATTCAGATAATTCTAACTGTCCTGTTGAAAAATTCAGTTGCCAAGACTAGATGATATTCTAATTTGAGAGGAAATGGAGTTAAAAATGACAGTAAATAAATGTGTTTTCAAAAATATTTAATTTTATACAGTATGCTAATTATGCCAGGTGACCTCTGTGCAACATTTAACCTATAAAAACCCTACCTCAAAATGGATCAGTTTTATAGGAGAAGTGTTTAAGATGGCCAACAGTAACTTGTATGTTTCTGTGCATTATCTGAATCATTAATAACATGAACATAAAAGGGCTTATAGACTTAACTAATGTTTTCACCTTAGGGCACTGTTTTCATATACTGAATGATGCTATGTATCCAAAAATTATATATTTGATCTAGCTTTTGGAAAAGGTCTATCACCTGGACAATTATCAGCAACATTTCAAATTTTTGTTTCCTTTGCTGCAGATTTTTGCTGTATTCTAGAAAAATCTACTGCCTTACTTGGTTTATAGTCCTGGAGTAACCTTAACTGAAATACCAAAACGAGAATACTCGAAATATTATCATTTCAAAGTAATGGAAAGTGTTATGATAAATATGCTGTAATACAGGGACAATAAATACAATTTGCTTAATGCCTAGGGTTCTTTTTGTAAATTAGCTCATATTCAAATGGACAAATAATTCCATGTAAACAACTCTACTGAACATAGCCTTGGGAACCATGGCTATGCTGTCTCACTTACTCTTCTGAAAACATCAGAACTAAATAAACAAATGGCAGTAAAAGAAAGTTGTATATCCTTTCCAAAAGCTACATTATATTTTTTTCTAAAAATAGGACCCTATTCTATTTAATTCATATGTAGCAATTCAATTTTACAGCGCTGTTGCTACATTCTCTTCAGTTATGTCTTTTAAAAATTATCTACCCAAATAAAGCATGTAAAAGTCACATAAAAATGTGTTCATGGAATATGAAAAACCATTTGTTTCCTTTCCTACCTCTACTTTCTTAACTCAACCATCCTACCTGATGAAGAGTTTGAGATATCTCAATACCTTGCATTGTTTTGTAACTTGCCAGCTAAGGATTGTGGTGCTAGTCTTGACTAATCCTGCCTAGATAGGGGGTCATGTGACCATACCCAGGAGGTTGAAAATTATTAGTATGAATTGAAGACAAGGCTTAGAGCAGTTTATTGCATGATTTCTGTAGGATTTTCATAATTCAACTCATGGGTTGAATTTCTCCCATGCTGAAGCTATGGATTCTGCATTTAGTCACAGTTTTAAGATGGAATGATGGAGCAAGCTGCAAATTGTCGCAAACCGTGGCTAATGCTTTAAGGACTGCCAGGTGAAAGACTGTGCAAACAATGTTTGATCTGCAATGTTTGAAAACACATGGTCCAGTTGTTACTCTGAACTGTCCCCATTCTTAGCCACAACACAGGTTCTGTGATACATGGAAGAAACAGTAAGTACAAGGAAATCATCTACTTAACCTAACATTTTAATGATATTTAAAAAGCAATATTAACGCAGCTTGAGATTATTTAGGATACTGTCCCTTGAAGTTCAAAGACACTGATTCATCAATAAGTATGTTTAGGATTTTAGATTAAAATTCCATTGGAACCACTGGGATTTGTACCTGTCTAACTTGAAAAGACTAGAGCCAAATGAGTTTTTCTCAATTGAAAGAACAGAGTTCCATGATTAGTATGAGACCCTCTGGATGTAATCTAATGTGTAGTTAATCCGTAGTCAGGATCAGAGTAATGGCTATTTACCGTTAACAGTAGACCACTTGGTACTGATACTGTTATTTCTGCCCGTTTCAGTTTGCTGTATGGTGTGTGAGTTGTGTCATTACAGTCCTGACTGACCCTTCGTGACTCCATGTCCATGGAGTTTTCTTGGCAGGAATACTGGAGTGGTTTGCCAGTTCCTACTCCAGGCACCCACAGCACCTAGTATTCCTTGGTGGTCTCCCATCCAAGTACTAACCAGGGCTGACCCTGCTTAGCTTCCAAAATCAGGCAAGATTGGATGTGCTTATGAGACACAAACTGGCCTGACTGCAAAGCAAAAGAGTATGCCTTTTTCAGGTCATAATAATTATAGGAATTTGGAGACCAAGATTCCAGTCTTTTCACCTTGATGTGTGAATGTGATCTACTTAATGCTTTCTTCCTGTGTCAATTTGGTTTACTTAGAATAACCTGGCTGAATCTACCTCACAGTGTTGTGGGAATACAACAGGGAGAAAGACTAAACACATGTACAAAGCTTGACATATCTTACAAAAATGGTGAGCTGAGAATGTGGTAAAATAAATACAATTCAGTGAATTCTTACATGTTTACCACTGAAAATGCACTAAATGATTAAATGGCATTATGATCAATGCAAGATAGTAACTTCCATAACAGAGATACAGAAGGCTATGATATATTATTCATTTTAAACTACTTTACAAAACAAGTGGCTAAATTCAAACCAATGCCTCATGTTTAATATTTAACTTATTTATGTGTTTGAACCACAACTATCAGCTAAATCCAATGTTAGCCCTACCTAAATTAGAACCATGGGACCCCAACTGCACCCCAGTTATTTCGACTGTTCTTTTTCTAGCTAGGGCTTATGTTGGATTTAGTCATGGATACTTCTGGACAGATGGAAAAGCAAGTAAGTATTCTTGTTACCTGTCTCGTCTTGCATTTAGAACTGATGACTGTCCATTCATTATGGAATGATGAGTTATTGGTGGTGATGCTTTGGAAGTGGTAGAGGAGGTAGTAGAAGAATTGTTAGTAGTGAGGTCTAGCCCTCCATGCTTAATGCCATTGTCTTCCATACTGTGAACGCCAGTAACTTCTTTCCATAACTGCTGAATCTCAGCAGGACTTAAGCCAGCTATAAAATGAAAGAGAGCTCCAATAATATAGCAAAGCAAAAGGTTCATATAACGAGCTCAGTGTTATTAATGGATTAATGCCAACAATAAAGGTGATGCCATTTTTTCCAGTACAATCAACATGTAGTAAGACACAATTTCATTTTACTTCTATTGGCATAGAGTAAATTTGGCTGCTTTTCCTCCTTGGGTTACAAATGGTCAATTAAAGGTCACCGGCTTACGTAATAAGCTTTCTCTTAAAACATTTGTTCAAAGATGAAAGGGGACAAAATACAACCAACAACTGGCAACTACTGTTTGAAAAACGGGGTTTTTTTTGGGGGGGGGGGGAGGATTGAAAGAAACTTTTAAATGAGATTTTCATTGCCTGTGGAATCAATTCCTTCACCCTAAATGTATCCAAAGTTCACAAAGTTCTTTAGAAGCATTGCTTCACTAAAAGCATAATGGGAAACAGAAAAAATATATCAGGTTGCAACAAAGGCACACATTTCAAGCAACTCTTTACCAGAAAAAATTGTTAGATTTGTATGGGATTTAAATCTAGGACATAACTTCAACTAATGTAAGCTCCATTTGGGCATTTAGCTTAAGGGTAAAATCAAGATGTGAGGAAGAAAGTGCATCACCACAACCCTCTTCACTATATTTTTTTTTAAAAAACAATATATGTTAAGGAGAGAGTCTTTCCTATTAAGGGTGGCTTTCCATGTCAAATAGAATCCAGGTTTTTTCAGTTCCTGTGGAAAAGAAGTATCTCTTTTTCAGGCCTATCATTCCTCTCATGAGCAGTGCAATGAAGAAGGGGCATACATTAAATGTCTGGATAGGTCTATACTGAGTCTAGCTCTGGCAAAAGCTCCAGTTCTTTCAATGCAATATGCAAGTCATTTTCAGAACAGCAAACACTTTTAAACCAAGGTCAGTGGGCCAAAGATTGCTGCTGAAAATATTCCAAACAAATCTTTTCAGTCACCTTTTCATTGAAACAATATGAGTAATAAGTATGGCTGATAAAGGCTCACATGTTGGTGTTGAAGTATATCTAGTCATTATGCCTATTAGAGCTCTGATTAAGCTTCACCAAGTAACAAAAGCAAAATTGGGAGATGTCTAAAAGTCTGAAGGAAAGTTATGGTCACTCTACCCCTTCTCCCGTATCAGGGCAACAACATTTCATATAAATGTATTAAAAGCCAGATGTATATTAACTGTATAGACGATGACTTTTTAAACAAACTTATTTAATGTCTCTAGTGTTAACTAAGGTTCAGGAATGTTAAGATTCTTTTAATTATTTCAGCAGTTTTCATGCCTGTCCTACAGAAATATATTGCACTGTCAAACTTTCTGTCTGTCCTCTCATATGTAAACTTGCCAGAGAAGAATTTCTTGCAGCAAAAAAGAACCATATAAATCTAATTTTCGTTGTACTGTGAGGTATACCAGGTTTTATATTTTTTGCATGTACCACGATTCAGAGGCATGCTTAGAAAAATATATTTAATCCAGTGAGTGAGAGTGTTAAGATTTACGAGTAATATTAACTCATAATAAACAAATTCTATAAAGCATTCAACGAAAGAACTGGGAGAAAGTGTTCGTTGCACTAGCCAAGCTTGAGGACTAGAGGACTAACCCATGCCTCAGATTGCATGAGGGACCCACCACATCTCCATAGGCTCTCCAGGTCAACCAGTAGTTGAGCTTGGTAATACAGTGGACCCTCGTATAACAAACAGCTTGTATAACATAAAATTTGTACAACATAAAAAATCCGGAGATAGGGGAAATTTGCTTAACATAATTGCCTATGGGGAGAATCCGTACAACATAAAAATGGGATCACTCCGTTTTCAATGCATTCCTATGGGAAATTTGTATAAAGAAAACTTTGCTTAACATAATTTCATTTGGAACTAATTAATTCCTTTATACAAGGCACCACTGTAGTAACAAGTGGTGCATATGATTTTGGAGCCCTTAGCCATTGCTGGGCCAGACTTTTATCCAGTTATGATAAATCTGTGACCATTCCCATTTCAATATTGCTTTTTTCCTCTGGGACTGACTGGCATCTCTCCTTCCTGGCCATCCCCGTATGTTGCCTGTGGAGGTATAAGATAATATGTCTCTCCACTGGATTATCTATATAGTTTTCTCTTCTTGGGGTAGGCATTAATCACAAGATTTGCTTCGGTTTCTGATTTACCCTGGGACAATTCAAAAGCCAAATGGCTGAATTTGGGTCCAAGTCCAAATCTCATTTCAGAAATATAAATTCATATGTCGCCCACGGATGCAGGATTTGTTGGTACTATGGCTTTTTAAATTGTAGAGTTTTTGTTTTTTAAAAGGAAGGCTGTTAATGTCTCAGCAGAACTGAATGAAATTTGCAGTGACTTCTGAGGTTTTAGAAGAACAGGTGCAGAGCATGGTCAATAGAGGCTGCAAGAACAGCTTTCAGCATTGGGGGGGGGGTCCAAAGAAGACTTACTAGCATGATAGGACTAAGATGGGGAAGGGAGTATTAGGAAAATATCTTGCTGAATAAATATGGATATATTTAAAACACATCCAATATTTCAGAAGGATGGCTGGAGCAGAGTGGGTCCTTTGACTGTTTTTATTTAAAGACTTTTTTTTTGGCCAGATAAAGTGAAATATGGCAGAGGCAAATGATGGATATGGAACATACAATGTAAGAGGCAGAGACTACAATGTAAATAAATTTTCAAGAAAGCACCTCATGGTTATTCTCCAAGGTCTCCCAAACTTGACCCAAAGAGTTCTCATATTCCTGGTCTTTGGAGAAAGAACTAGCATGCATGCATAAATAAACAGCACAAAACACTGGATGGCCGATGAATCCTGTAATATATTAGTTCAAAATGTTCCTCCCAGAACAATGGGTTTTGAGATCCCTACTCAATCATTCTCTTTGGCTAGAAGCTAGAGCCCCCTCTCACAAAACTACACTCTTTCTTTGTTTTCTCCCTACTTGAGTGATTTCCATACTAGACAGAAATGTATTGCTTTTGCGAAACACACTGTCCCTGTCGGTTTTACTCTGAATCCATATAATGGATTTTCAAAAGTGTTCAGATTCAGGTTTGATCCACTCTGGAAGGGCTGGCTTCAGTTTCGGCAACTCTTCCTCATATCCAAATCGCTTTGATTCAGTTCAGGATTTAAATATAAATCTGCAGCACACCCCTAGTTTTATCTGCTGAAAGTATCATAGAATTATAGAATAATGGAACTGGAAGGGTCCTGTAAGACCATCGAGTCCAACCTATTCCATGCAGTACTCCAAGTTAAACTATATCTGACATAGAGCTTCCAATTTTCTCTTGAATATCTTCAGCTTTGGAGCACTCACTACATCCCAGGATCAATTTGACCTCTCCCTACCCCAACTCTGTGTCTTCCAGGGTGCTAGCTATTCCACCCAATTTTGTGTCATCTGCAAATCTGATAAAATTCCCTGCACCTCCCCACTCAAATAATTGATAAAAATGTTGCAGAGCACCAGGGCCATGGCTGAGTGTTGTGATACACCACTGTTCACTTCCTCCCAGCATGCCCATGTTTGTCCCCTAAATCATCTGCTTAAGGATGGAAACATGTAGGTAACCTGCAAGTCTTCACCCGAATGCACCGAGGCAAAGAAACAATTACTACTGGAATATACAGCACATGGCATATCATAGACAAAGGAAGACTCACACATTATTTCATTTGGAATTTTGCTTGTTATTATCTTAAAACAGTAAAAGGGTAATTGCTAAGGGCCTAGATATTACACCTAGAGGCTGACCTAACTCAGTTCTGAAAAGTGAATTACATATACCACTTTAGGATTCTCTGTCACCTAAGATCGATGACTAAACATCTCCCAACATACAGTGCTTGATAATATGTACATAAAATGGAGGAAGGTGTCTTGCTTTTTTTTCCTCCCCCCCCCCCCCCCGGTTACTTTTCCCAATAATTCAATAATAATAACCCATGCAACTGGATCTTGTTCAACGGAGTCACTTTGCTACAGGACAAAAAACATCCTCATCTTGGCCTAGCTATTCTGAGATAATGTTTTTTCACTTAAATTGAGCCTTGTGTCAAAGTGGTTAAACTGCTGTACCACACCCAAAACTCTGCTTATGACCTGGGTTCAATTCCAGGTAGCCAAACTGAGGTTCACGCAGCCCTCCATCTTTCCAAGTTCAGTAAACTAAGTACCCAGCTAGCTGTGGCGGCGGGGGTGGTGGTGGTGTACACACTGTATAATTCAATTGTAAACCATCCAGAGATTGCTTTATGCACTATGAGGCATTACATAAGCAGCACCCTTGTTTTGCTTTGTAAGAAAAAATTACAGGGATTCAAATAATTATGTTTCCCAGCAGGCAGGATTTTTTGAATTTGCCCCATGTTGAACTTTCATGTATAGTGATAATGACTAAAGAGTGAATTCTTGTGGTTCCTAAATTTTGAACATTTGCAAATATGTTTTAAAAATACAATGCTATGAACTCAACACTACATAGAAATATAAAGCTGGAAGTGTAGATCAACCACAGTAGACTGAACAATCCTTTGTTTTCTACCTAAAAGTTCCAGGAAAGATGGCCAACTGACGAAGAAACTGTTTACTCCAGAAAAGATGGAACTATTAATCCGGATGAAGGGGCTGAAATGATTCTGGACATTGAAGGAAAACATCTATACCATGGAGTCCTTCTGTACTCTTCAATGACTAGAGAATGCTTGGGTTGCCTTTTATCAGTTGTTATGCCACCTATCTATTGAAAGTGGGCGTAATCTCAATTTTGCATGCTCTAGTTATGCCCCAACTGGACTATAGGGATCTTCAATTTGGGACCCTAGTTCAAAAGCCCATGCACTATCACAGGGGTATGGCTACTGTATTTTTAATTTCTGTGGTGAGAATAATAATTATACATTCCCTAATTATTATTTGAATTCAATTTCATTAGCAGAGCACATTTTTGTAGCTTTCCTACTCAGTCCCTAAAATCTGCATCAAGGAGGTAGTAGGTGATGGGAAAGCTTCAACCTCCGATCCTATTACAATAGACAGTATTGGCTTGATTGGACAAACAGGCTGACATGACATCTAGAAACAGGCTCACCAGGAGGTGATAACTATAATACAGTTCAGTAATGCAACTGTAAGGTGTGTGTGTGTATGTTTCACTTCTGCTAAGTCAGGTGCATTTAGAAAAGAAATACTCAGTATCTAGGATGGTTCTTTTTTTCAGGTACATTAAGTGGGGGGTATTACTTCACAGAAATGTGGTACACCCTTCATGGGCATAATCTCTCAAGGTGTATAGAGAGCTATATGACAAGGCCAATGTTCCAACTAAACACATAGTGCTGCCCTCATTCATATTTTAGCGTAGAAATGCCTTAGCAAGTGTGACTTAATGGTGTAAGACAGGTATGTCCAAACGTCGGCCCTCCTGAAGTTTTGGACCACAACTCCCAGAATTCTAAGCTTAGCTTGCCAATGACAAAGGACTGTGGGAGTTGTGGTCCAAAACATCTGGAGGGCCAAGGTTTGGACATGCCTGCTGTAAGAAGTTTCAGAAGTCTAGCTTATTTTGTGTCTCATATCACTTACATTAAACCAGGCATTTCCAAACTTTGGCCCTCCAGATGTTTTGGACCACAACTCCCACAGTCCTTTGCCATTGGCAACCTAAGCTTAGAATTCTGGGAGTTGTGGTCCAAAACATCAGGAGGGCCGAAGTTTGGACATGCCTGCATTAAACTATATGGTTACAATCGGACAAAATCTGGTTTCTGCAATACTTCTGCACAGCCTATGAGTCTGGAAGTGTGATGCTATTATAAACTGTTTTCATGAACTATGTGGCCTTTCTATTAGAAACAAAAATGAAGTTCCCCAAGTGCACAGTTTACCCCATAGAGCCATATTACAGAAAATGCCTTCCTGCTCAACACCAGCCACACAGGCCAGTTGAACAACCACAATACAAAAGAGGAGGGTATAGTCACATTAAAAAGGAATCTTAGAATAATGAAGCACTGAGGTGCTGGGCTGGAGGTCACAGTAAGAAGAACTGCCTGTGAACCAGAAATAGGAATATAGGCCGATGTGGTCTCTATCTACCTTGTGACAGTGACTGGACAGGAAGAGGAGACTGGCCCGGTGGAATGGAAATGAGTCCCTGACGCTGAAGATTCAGCAGATGTTGCTGTTGCTGAAGTTGCTGCATCTGGAGGAGCTGCTGCTGGAAGACAAGCTGCTGGGCTGCCAACTGTTGTTGTTGTTGCTGCTGCTGCTGTTGCTGTTGCTGCTGTAGAAAAGCAAAATACAAATCCAGCAGAGAGCAAAGGCTGCAGTGAAAGGCGCAAAAAGCAAAACCAGTGTCAATTGAACACAGCTCCCCTTCCCTTCATTTCCTTATTGAACAATCATATTTCTTTCAGTTCCATCATTTTGATTTTTTTTTTTGATGGAGGAGGGAAAGGTTATTTTACATATGAACGGGTGGACTACTAACAAAAAGAACCAAGGTGCTTCTAACATTCTTTTGGAGAACAGTCAAACAAAAACAAGGTCACAACTTCCACAGACTAGAGCTGGGGCAGGGGGAGAATCACACTTTACAATGGATGATCACAAATTTATCTAGACCTAACGTGTAACTCTCGACAACAGTCTGTGATTCAACGGCTCTTTTGTTTTTCCAGCTGGACAGGTGTGATCCACAGTGGCTCATAAATGAAGTCTCCAGTGATCTATTAGTAAACTGGGATGCAGCCTTCATTTCACTGGCCCTTTTAGCTCCTTTGCTGGAATATATTAAAAATTGCAGCATTACATCCAAGGCAAAGAAGTGTCCTATTATAAGGGAAAGCATAACTTCCAGTTTTGTGAGGCATTACAAGACAAACTGGAGCTCTTTGGGCTCAGGACGGCATACGGATGTAGTCACACTTCAGAGAAAGACAAGCTGCTGTGGAAGGCCTCCCCTTTTTCAAGTTTGGGGAAAAGAGAAACTTCTGATGCGCTCACTAGAAAAACAGACTGCATAATGGAGCAAGTCATGTGGATTGCCCAGAGCCTCGGGAGAAATAAGGTAGCAATTTCTATTCCATAGTTGATGGCTGTCTGAAATGCTATTCACAAATCCAAACAGAAACAAAGCCTCCCGAGGTCAGAACTGTTTTCCTGTACGTTTGCATAATGGGCAGCCACAAGACAACGTCCAGGATGCCTGCTGATCAATTTAACTACTTCAATGTGTTTTGTTTGTATTATGTTTATATAGTTGATGCAGTTGGCTGACAAGTGCAAGCTAGGCCAGAGAAGCTGGCTTGTCAGTGTGATTTATGAGCACATCAAATTGTAACTTTCTACACACCACTCCAAACATACAGTAGCAGTTCATTAACCAGGGTCTGTAACTTCAAAATCTGTGCCCAGATTTTCCCCTTCTTCATCAACACCCTCTGTTATCCTTTTCTAAATAATGGATAAAATTTGCATGATCTCTGTCCTGTGACCTATGAAAAGTAAGCCTTTTTTTCACCAACTCAGGCTTCCTTATGTACATCATATAATTATTACACTGCCCTAATGTGATATGGGACCACTGTAGAATAGTATTCATTGATCAACATTAAAATATAGCAGAAGGGGTGGTGGTGGTAATCTTCCTATACCATGATTACAAACCAGTAGAGTTGGGGGAATTTCTACTTTTATTGCTTTTAGGCTTAACAATAAATATTAGTGAAAATATTTCAGCACCAGGAAAAGACTTGTGACTAAGTAACCCCATAAAAATAGAGATCGGCAAGATTATCTTTTTTACTTGTAAACTGCCCAGAGTTCCAGTTTGGAAGATGGGCGGTATAAACATGAAATACATAAAGAATAAAGAATTATATATATTTTACTCGATCAGGAAATGCACAATATATTTAAAGGCAATGCACAAGCTTGCATTATACTGAGTCTTTCCTCAAGCAAAAGGAATATTCAGAGCACTCTGCACTAGTACTGAGCAACATTTCTATAAAACCCTGAAGCTTGTACCATCCTTCACTGATATTTTATATCTATCTATCTGTCTGATCATCTCAGTGGTCTATCTATCTATCTATCTATCTATCTATCTATCTATCTATCTATCTATCTATCTATCTATCTATCTATCTATCTATCTATCTATCTATCTATCTATCTATCTATCTATCTATCTGATCATCTCACTGCTTCCTTGGGCCATTTCACAAGGCCAGTTTTTAGTCCATGCTGTGCTCCCTAAGGAATTTTTACACAGACAATGTCTTGTATGAACCAGAATCTCCATGGATACAGTTGTCGCTTCCTGGTGGTGATTTCTGCAATCGCAACAGAGCTTCTTTCCTCCAACCTTTGCAATTACAGAAATCACCCTTAAGAAACCAAGACTGTATCCATGGAGAGCTTAGTTTGTATGAGACCTTTTCCATGTGAATATATTTCCAAAAAAGCATCATGTGTAGCGACCAAATTGACTGTGGGAACTGTCCCCAGGCTATTTCAGCACCAACAGCTTCTAGTAAAAACATATTTTAAAACAACAACAACATCCCGTGATATCAAAATCGTCGCCCACCCTATTCAGGCTCCAGCAAGGAGTCATCAATTAGCAGTTGGGAGGGTTCTACCTCTTTTGCTTGCTTTCCTGGGTGCTGCTGCTGCTGTTGCTGCTGTTGCTGTTGCTGCTGCTGCTGCTGCTGCTGCTGCTGCTGCTGCTGCTGTTGTTGCTGCTGCTGCTGCTGTTGCTGCTGCTGCTGCTGCTGCTGCAAAAGCTGAAGGTGTAACTGTTCTTGCTGTTTCTTGTAAAACTCTTGAAGTTGTTGCTGAATAAATCATTTTGACTTTAATAAATAAAGGCAAATTTTCAAGTATTACAACCCTCCTAAGCTCTTCTAGAGTGGCATGTGGTAGTCAACAGGGCAGACCCCATGAACAAGTAGTTTGTGTAGAGAGATAGCTACTTGCATCTCATTTTTCCAAAGCAACTCTGAAAGTTTTTCAGCATGGATCCCACAGTGCCCTAAGCAAAATGACAACAAACCCTATATTCCACTAAGCATGCAGCAGAACCCAACCATCTCAGAAATTCAACCATATTACATGCACAACTCTGAAAAAAAATCCTCAAACAGGAAGTCCACCTTGTCAAAATATTAGAAACCCAACAAAATGTCCTATTTCTTAAAAGTGTTAAGGAGAGGAAAGTTAATTAATCTGTCACCTATTTCAGCAAAATACAGTATCAGAGATTTACAGTTGAAAATCATTTGCATGTAATTACTATATTATAGACCAACTGCTTAAGCACACAAAGAGCAAACATGTTGGCTAGTATTTTTCTATGAAGCTGTGCTGGGACAGTGGGAATTATGTCAGAAAAAGATTGTTGCTAATTTTATTTTTATTTTTAAAAATTCAGATGTGTGCAACTACATGTAAGTTGGCACACACTCTGAAATCCACAAAAAGCGCTCTCTCATTATAGTACGACCCCCTCATCCGCTGATTCACCAACCGTAGATTCAGTTATCCATGGTTGGTGAACGGCGAGTAAAGGGGAGGTCCGAACGCAGTGGTGAGGAGGGAAAAACAAAAAAAGAAGAAGAAAACTTACCAATACTGAGCCCATCTCACCACAGCCGCCAGTCTGCCACCCTCCTTGCTGCCGCCACCACATGCCAGCTGCCCTCCGTAGGGGGGTTGGGTGGTGACTTATTAAGAGGACACACCTGGCCAATCAGACTTGGAACTTCCCCCTTGGGTCTTGGGCAGTGGACCAGAAGTTTGAGCTCGAGTGGGAAGTTCAAAATTTCTGGTCTGCCGCCCAGAACCCAAGCAGGAAGTTCAAAGGCCGGTTGGCCAGGTGGGTCCTCTTAAGTCCCCATCCCACCCCTCCGAAGGGTGGCTGGCATGTGGTGAGGAGGGCTTGGCATCAGTAAGTTTTCTCCCCCCTGCCGCTGCCACCCTCCCCTTAGGCCGGAAGCTGAGCCCGCTGGCAAAAAGGGCAGCTGACCAATGGCAAGGAGGGTAGCTGGCCGGTGGCTGCGAGGAGGCCTTGGCATTGGTGAGTTTTCTTACCCCCCCCCCGCTGCGGCTGCCACCACAGGCCAGCCTCCGAGCTCGGCAGTGAAGAGGGCGGCTGGCTGGCGGTGGTGAGGATGGTGGCTGGCTGGTGGCGAGGAAGCTTGGCATAGGTAAGTTTCCTCCCCTCCTTGCCGCCCCCACCTCCGCAGGCCAGTTATTGAGCCCAGCGGTGAAGAGGGTGGCTGGGCGGCAAGAAGAAAGAGAAAAAACTTTATTCCCTCTTCACTGCCACTGCTGCACTACCCAGTAGTGCTTTTGCCTCCGCACCCCACCACCCCCATTGCCAGTATTGTCCTCGGATAAGAGTGTTTGCTCTTAACTGTGGATTTTTGCTATCCATGGGTGACCCAGAACTGACTCCCCATGGATATGGCAGTCCTACTGTACCAGCAATCTGCTGCCGCCAATAATGTCATTCCTACTGCCCTGGCAGAGCTGTGCTAGAGGATATTGGTCATTAGTTTTCTTCATGATAATTAAGCATTTTTCATAGAAGTCAGACAAAGATGACAATGGTCATTGATAAAGAATACATGACACTCCATTTGCTCCAAGATTGACAGGTCCCAGAGATTCTTAGTTCACATTTTAAATTTTGGGTTGGGAGCAACCCAGCCCTGTCTTTCTGTTGCAGAATGGTTGAGGAAGTAAAAATAAAATAAAAGAAGAGCATTAAAAACAATTAATTTTCCCTTTTGTAACAAAGCTGATACATTCACATTTTAGCTGCTTCCACTTACATGGCTAACAAAAGCATTAAAGTGTTATGAATTTAAAGTAACAATTATCTTGGAGTCTATTTAAACTTTCTTTGACATACCACAAACTAATAATGTGCCTAAGCACATGAAGAGAGGAAACACTGATTTGTTATTTGTTGACACTGCACTTGCCACTGCTGTTAAGTTATATAGTGTTCAAAGTTGCAAATGTTTTTCCCAGTATACGTGGGAATATGAAAGGCTGAATGTAGATTTACATCATTTGCCTGCATGCATACCTTACGTCTCTCCTTCTCCTCCATCAACTTCTCTCAACGTTAGAGCTTGAAGAAGGCATCTCTTTATATTACAAGCTTCAGAAGAACCTTCTAGATAGAAGATAACTACTGGACATGCTGCGCTGGGGATTCTAGATGTTGTGATCCTCAGAAAGTAACATTCACCAACTCTGATGTGTATACAGTAATGCCTTGAATAACAAATGCCTCAAGTTAAGAAAAACTTGAATTATGAAAGGAAATCCACAGGTCTAGGAAAATTTTGAATTATGAAAATTCAACCCTGGTTTTTTTGAGTTACGAAAACTCTCCAAATGCAATACTGTCATCTAGTGGCCACCTCCACTACAGTACTGCTGCAAGTGCGAAATAGGAAGCATTTTATAGTCAGATGCAGAGAACAGGAACTGCCTGTTATGGAGGCATTCTGGAAATATTTGGCACTGTTTGGGGGAGCCTCGTGGCGCAGTGGTTAAATGCCTGTACTGCAAGTAAAACTGTGCTCACGACCTGGGTTCAATCCCCGGTAGCAGGCTCAAGGTTCACTCAGCCTTCCATCCTTCCGAGGTCGGTAAAATGAGTACCCAGCTTGCTGGGGGGGGGGCAATGTGTAGCCTGCACTCTGTAATTAAAATTGTAAACCGCCCAGAGACTACTTGTAGTAGTATGGGGTGGTATATAAGCAGAACACTTTGCTTTGCTTTTGCTTTTTGGAACATTTGGATGGATTCCTCAAGCAGTTGAAAGGTAGGGAGCTGAGCTTCTGTTATTTGCATGGCTACTAAAGAGCTTTTTTCATTCTGAGAGGGGTGATTTCCCACTTGGAATGAATTAATCCATTTCCAATTCATTCCTATGGGAAATCACATTTTAAATTAAGAATCCATTGGAATGCATTAATTTCGTAATTCAAGGCATTACTCTACAGATATTGTCGATGTTTGTAAACCCATGTCAAACCAATGTCCTGCTGTCTCAACCTTCACATATTTTGAATGGTGCAGAAAAAAGACATCAGCTTTAAAATGTCTTGCTCCCAGAGTACATGCCATCACATACGGTTATTATGCCTGGGAACAAGAGTGAGCTATGCTAACTGTTTAGATGGGTAGCCAACATTACCTGCTGTAACATAACCGCTTGCTGTTGCTGCAGAAGTGCTTGAAGTTGCTGTGGAGTCAAAACTTGCTGTTGGAGAATTTGCTGCATTTGCTGAGGGGTGATCACCTGGGGAGTCATCATGGCCACTGACACAGGCACCTAAGAGGGTAACACATGACAAACATACTGAAATGAACACTTGAAAAGGACTGTTTTGGCTGTACGGCTCAGCGGTTTAGGCATCTGGCTGTGGAGCCAGAGGTTGGACGAGACATGGGCATTTCGTTTCAGAGGGGGTCTGATCCCGAAATGAATGTTTAATATGAGAAACATAGTGAGTGTTACATACTGGAACAGAAGCAAAGACAAAGAAGTGATACAGGGAAAATGAACTGTTTTTGGTATAGTATAATTTGTGGAACAGACAATGATGTGGACGTTTTGCTGATTTGTTTCCATTTGTATACTGAGACAGAATGGAAGAATATTACTCACTGTTTGATATTTTTCTTTTACAGATGTTTGTAGTCTGTAAATTTTAGAACGGAGTAGGATCTTGTCAGGAAATGAAACGTGGCAGAACAGCTGCCATTCGGAACCGGAATCCACCTTCCAGAATGAAATCAACCAGTCTCTTACCTTATTTTGGGCAGCACATGGGGCTAAATTCCAACCAGGAAGAAGCCTCCAATGCATCATCTTTCATCCTGCCTGGCTCTGGCCAATCAGGAGCTATGCAGGGACATGCATCATCCCACCACCCTGTCTGACTGGCCAGCGCCAGGGAGAGTGAAAAATGACGTGTAGGAGGCTTCTTCCTGGTTGTAGTTTAGCCCCACACTCCCCAAAGCAAGGTAAGAGACTGGCTGATTTCGTTCTGGAAGGTGGATCTCAGTAGCGAATGGCAGCTGTTCTGCCATGTTTTGTTTTGGAACTGGACCTCTTTCGAAACAAAATGCCCATGTTTAGTTGGGAGATCAATTCCTCACTGTGCCTCCTGGAAGAAGAGACAGCCTTGGTAAGCCATGGGCAAGCTGCTCATTCTTGGGTTATCCCCAGAAGAAGGGAATGGTGAACTAGCTCTGAACACTCTCTGCCTCAAAAGGGCCATCATAATTTAGAGTGGACTTGACAACACAAAATTATTATTGTAAATGTAATTACTTGTTTCACTGAATTCTAGCAAACAGCAACTTAATTTTCAAACACGGAAATATATCCAGCTGTAAACAACATGCCCAAAGCATGCCAAGAAGGAATTTCCATGAATATATGGCTTAATCCATTGTGACATTTATGTGCTTGGAGATTATTCTGCTTGCACAATTATGCCAAGTTTAAATCTGACCACACCTAATATTCTTTTCTATTTGTGCCCTGTCCCTTGATGGAAAACTTCAAACTTCCTACCCTAGGTTTTCTGTCCAGATCCTACTCCATTCTAAAATTTACAGACTACAAACAGTTGTAAAATAAAATATCAAACAGTGAGTAATAATCTTCCATCCTGTCCCACTATACAAATGGAAACAAATCAGCAAAACGTCCACATCATTGTCTGTTCCACAAATTATACTATACCAAAAACAGTTCATGTTCCCTGTATTACTTCTTTGTCTTTGCTTCTGTTCCAACACTCACCATTTTTTTTTCATAATAAACATGGGGATGGATACCTCAAGACTTAATATAAACTTTCCTTACAGAAGTATACATTAGGAGTAGGATCCTGATCACTGTATATTAGAATGTATATTAATCTACCATTCCTTCACAAACAGTATGCCTTTGACTTCTCTGATCTTACTAAAATACTCCATTTTGGCAGCTATCAACCAATTTCTCAACAGGTCTTTTATTTATTTATAATAGGAAACTAACTTCAGAACTACTACTGAAAAAAAGCATCTACAGTGGTCCTCGCCGTTTTGTGGTTCATATACTGTGGTCCTGGTATATTGCAGGACTTCAGTATATGAAAGGCAAGGCTCCCAGATATAAGCTGCATAGGCCTGTTTGAGGCCTCCTGCACTTATCCCAAGCCAGGTGTTGCCCTGAATGGGCTGCCAATAGGCTTCCTGGCCTGCCAGAGGCCCCAGAAGTGATTTCCTGCAAGCTGGAAGTGCCTTCCGAAAACTGGAAGTAACTTCCGAATCACCAGAAACCACTTCTGTGGCCTCCGACAGGCCCAGGAAGCCTTTCAGAGGTCCCAGAAGAGGTTTCCGGTGAACCAGACATGCCTTCTGAAAACCGGAAGTGACTTTTGGATCACTGGAAACCATTTCTGGAGCCTCCAACAGGCCTAGGAAGCCCATCGGAGGCCTGTTCGGGGCAGTGCCATGCCTCAGGTATGTGTAGGAGGCCCCAGATAGCACCCCCCAGTCCCGATCCTACCCAGCATCCGCATATCATCATGGATTTTCCATTATCGCAGGTTGGGTCCGGTCCCTTGCCCCTGCAATAGGTGGGGGATTACTGTACTCATCTAGTTCTTCATCTTTCTTATAACATCGGATACAATTTACATCATGCTGAAACATTCTAGGTTTCACTGGACCCTACCAATAGCTGCCAACTATACAGAATCAGAATGGGGGAATGTGGAATGTTGTGACATCATGACATGAAACAACCTGTAACAGATACTACAGAAGGGAAGAGGGGAACTGGATGCATCTCTACCATTTTCACCAGTGTTTACAGCATCATTTACTTTGGCGTCCATGTTTTCATTCCCTTCATTGGAAGAACACATGGGATAGACCAGCACTGTTTTCTCAATGTCTCTTCAATAACAGCAACTGCCATATCCCAGACTCTGACTATTTTGCAATGACTGCTATGAAGCTACTTCCCTTGCTTGGTAATGCCAGACTTTTCTAGCATTCAGTACTGTATGTGTGCACTGAAGCACTGCCCACCAGTTATCTGAAGTACTAGCTAACCACTTTGAAATACTGGTGACTTAAAGGCCAGTCAAAACATCTTTATACAAAGCAAGTTTAATGTAGTTCAATAGAGCTTACTTTCAGGTCTGGGTCACTAGGGCTGTAACCTCAATGGGAGAAGCAGGGAAAACATCTTTATATTTACTGTACAGTATGTCTAACATTGTCCAACTCCCATTTTAGCACAGATATGTTATTTTAAGACCCAAGAATTGTGGCACTCTAATCCTAGACATATCAGATTTTATCAAACTCAAAAGTTTACGTTTCATATATCTTGTGAATTACTGCTCGATAGTTTTAATGTTCACTAGTATAAATGTGCATTTAAAAATAGATGAGCACATGGTAGACTCTCAACATGTTACGATCAATCATCTCATAAACTGTCATAATAGTACAACAACAAAGGAATAAGGAACCCAGACTGTTTCTTAAAGTATAAAAACAAATGTGTAAAAATGTGCCATAATTGATCTTCCAGATATTTAGATGAAAACACATATTTATAGTCGTTTGTACTTAACTCCCATAATTGATGAAAATAGAAAGGTCTCTGAAATAAAATACGTTGTTGTTGAACTCGAGTGTATCAGCATGCCAACTTGTAGACTTAAAGCCAACTATACACTGAGGCCACAGCTCTGCAACTGCCAGTGTATGAGTGGAGGTCTTTTTAAATATTTAAATATTTGGTTTCAACACAACAACACTCAGGTATGTGACCATGAAGGATGTAAACAGGTGTCACTCTGCAAGTAACATTTTTAGCAAAATAGTGCTAGATTCTAGTTTTGAGAGTTATGGCTTGGATTTGGTTGGGGCACTGCTGATTAACTTAGATATTGTTATTTGGTGACTGGGCTAGCTAACAAATGAAAAGGCCAGAATAATTCGCATATAATCTTGAACTGGCTGTCAATATTCTCTGCAGACAAACTGTCTTAAATTATCTCTTACACATTCATATCACACTTCTCTACGACAACTACTATACACAAAGCAGATTAAAAATAAAAATATAAGCCATAGGAATAACTAAATCAGTGGTTCTCGACCTGTGGGTCCCCAGATGTTCCTGGACTGCAACTCCACGAAATCCTGGCCAGCTCAGCTAGTGATGAAGACTTCTGGGAGTTACACTGCAGGAACATCTGTGGACCCACAGGTTGAGAACCACAGAACTAAATGATATAATCAACTTTGTTCCTTAAAGCATCAGCACACAACCTTACACTTACTAGCTTGCCTACCTGGCAGTTTTGAATAGTACAGTCACCCCCCACACACAATTTTGCAGTTCAGGTCCCGTGGTCCCACTACATTGCGGGATCGCAGTGCCTCCACCTTGGGGGGGGATCTGGTCGCTCCGTGCGCCACCCGCACCTCCGAGAAGCCTGGGGGCGGGGGTGTTGGGGGCGATAATATCGCTCTCTGTTGCCCCCCCGGCCGCCGCCGTGCGGGAGGGCTGCAGGGAGGGCTGGCGTCCCTCTCCGTGGCCCCCCAGGCGCCTCCGGAGGGCCTCGGAGCCACACGGAAGGGCTGCGGGGATGGATGGCGTCCCTCTCCACAGCCCCCCCGGCGCCTCCGGAGGGCCTTGGAGCTGCGTGGAAGGGCTGCGGGGATGGACGGCATCCCTCTCTGCAGTCCCCCGGGTGCCTCCGGAGGGCCTCGGAGCCACGCGGAAGGGCTGCGGGGATGGACAGCGTCCCTCTCCGTTGTCCCCCCCCCCGGGCGCCTCCGAAAGGCCTTGGAGCCGTGCAGGGGGAGCGGGCGGGGGCGATCAGGTCGCTCCGCGCCACCCACCCACCCCACGCTCCTCCGAGGCTTTTGGGAAAGGCGCGTGATTGTCCCCCGCCCCCAGGCCCCCCCACCCGCTTCCACATATTGCGGATTTTCAAGGATCGCAGGTGGGGTGGATCCCTAATCCCCGTGATCGCCGGGGGGTTACTGTAATCCAGTTTTAGTGACAAAATGATCTTTCCTAATGTCATTGTTAATACAGTACAGTTATACCTTGTTTTAAAAGGATAATCCATTACAGAAACATGTAAACTAAATTACTCGTATATCAAAGCAAATTTCCTGATAAGAAATAATGGAAACTCAGGTGATTTATTCTGGGGCCGCATAGACCACATACTATACACACAAAATGCCATAACTCACAAAAGAAATTGCCTAGAAATCCACACCATGGTTTAGGTACCTGGCTGGGAAATCTGCTCTACTTGGGACTAACAACCGGATTTTACTCTGTGTTTTAATGTAACAATAATAAAGTACACTTTATAGCCATATATTGTACACACTTGACTAGCCACCCCATGACTAGAAATGGTTTGAAAAATAAAAAAGGATGTTGAAAACAAATTAAATCAAAATATGAAAGAAAAATAAAACAAACCCCTACTCACCTTTGAAAACCTTCATGGATAGTGCAAGAGAAACCTCAATTTTTCTCTCCTCCCCTGCCTTTGAGGCTTGGCTGAGACGGAACATTCCAGACAATCGCCCATTATTACAGTAATACCTTGGTTTACATGTATGTTGGTTTAAGAGTGTTTTGCAAGACAAGCAAAAATTTCTTCTAAATTTTGCCTTGAACAATGAGCAATGTCTTGCAACACAAGTACTGGAGCAGGTCACATGATCACAAGTGAGCCAATTGTGCCTCTATCTCCCTGAAGGATTGTGGATGATTGTCTGGAATGTTAGTTATATTTACTGGACAGTGGTACCCCAGTTTACAAATGCTTCAGTTAAAATAATGTTTGGTTTACAAAAGGAAATCATTGGAAAAGGATGCCCCAGGTTAGGGATTTTTTTTCCAAAATGAAGGGTGCCCCCGTGCATGCTGTGTGTAGCGTTTTCAGAAATTCCTAAACTGGGCATCCATTTTTAATGTGCGTAGCGTTTCTGGGTTGGGGCCATCACTTGCAGCATGGGGAGGGTGTGTGTACTGCTGCTGCTTGCATCAAGGAGAAGCTGTCAAGTCCATGTGTATGGCTGCGCAATCTTCCCCACCACTGTATGCAAACACGCAAGAGTTAGGTGCTCCAGGAGCCGGCTGAGCATCCTGAAACTGCTGTTTACCACCTCATTGGGCTGGGGACGGGCATCCATTTCCAATGGAATGCCTTTCAATACAAAGCACCGCCCCACGCTATGCATGAAAGGAAATAATTGGAAATGGATGCCCCATTTAGGAAGCCAGCAGCCCAAGCCCAGTGAGGGGGTGCGAGTAGCAGCCCCAACCCCATGAAGCGGTGAATGATGGCTCCTGGCTGCCCAGCAAGCTCCTGGAGCTGCTAACCCTAATCCTCCCCACCACCACTTCAATCAGCGTGTTTGCATGCAGCGCCAGGGAGAGTTGTGTGGCCACACACATGGACTTGACAGCTTCTCCCCGATGCAAGAGGCAGTGGCACACACACCCTCCCCATGCTGCAGGTTATGGCCCCAAACTGGAAACACTATGCACAAAAGGATATCATTGGAAATAATGGTAGAGTCTGTGTGTAGCATTTCCATTATCTATTGGAAATAATAAGAACATAAGAACATAAGAACAGCCATGCTGGATCAGGCCAAAGGCCCATCTAGTTCAGCTTCCTGTATCTCACAGCAGCCCCACCAGATGCATTTGGGAGCGCATGAGACTAGATATCTGTCTCCTGATACTACTCCCCTGCATCTGGCCCTTGAAGTACCCTGGTTTTAAGCCTGGAGATTACACATCTCCATCATGGTTTGTAACCTGTGATGGAGTTTTCCACCAGGAGTCCGTCCAATCCCCTTTTGAAGGCATCCAGGCCAGATGCCATCACCACATCCTGTGGCAGGGAGTTCCATAGACTAACAACGCGCTGGGTGAAAAAATATTTTCTTTTGTCTGTTCTTACTCTCCCAGCCCTCAATCTGAGTGTATGTCCCCTAGTTCTGGTATTTTGGGAGAGGGAGAAGAGCTTCCCTCTATCCACTTTACCCATGCCCTGCATTATTTTGTATGTCTCAATCATATCCCCCCCCCTCAGGCGCCTTTTTTCCAGACTAAAGAGGCCCAAATGTTTTAGCCTTTCCTCATAAGGGAGGTGCCCCAGCCCAGTAATCATTTTAGTCGCTCTCTTCTGCACCTTTTCCAGTTCCACTATGTCTTTCTTGAGATGCAGTGACCAGAATTGTACACAATACTCCAGGTGCGGCCTTACTATTGTTTTGTATAATGGCATTATAATGTTGGCTGTTTTATTTTCAATCCCCTTTTTGATAATCCCTAGCATGGAATTGGCCTTCACCGCTGCCACACATTGGGGAGACACCTTCATGGAGCTGTCCACCAACACACCAAGATCTCTTTCCTGATCCGTCACGGATAACTCAGAGCCCATGAGTTGATAGATAAAGTTTGGATTTTTTGCCCCAATATGCATTACTTTACATTTGGCTACATTAAAACGCATTTGCCATTTCTCAGCCCATTCCCGCAGTTTGGAGAGATCCTTCTGGAGCTCTTCACAATCTTCTCTGGTTTTTACCACACGGAAAAGTTTTGTGTCATCTGCAAACTTGGCCACCTCACTGTTCATCCCTGTCTCCAGGTCATTTATGAACAGATTGAAAAGCACCGGTCCCAGGACAGAGCCCCGGTTTACGAATTTTTTACATTACGAAACATCCTGGAGGATGGATTAACTACACAAACCAGGGTACCATTGTATTTCTATCTTAACAGGTGGTGTGCACTTATTTACCATGTGAAAGACTGATCAAACAGCATGCCCTGGTATAGGAGCCAAGTGTAGGGACTGATAAGTCTTTTTACAAAGAGAAGACATGAGGTAGATTTCCAGATTTGCTGGATGTTGAACTCTCTTCCTGCATGTTCCAGAATGGTCCAGAAATTCCTGCCCTTCTTTTCCCTGTTTGTTTTGCACAGTGTTTATTGCCCTGAGCCCTACAACAACAAGCAACCTTCATTGAAGTTCTGTTGGAATCATTTAGTGCTACAGTGGCTACATTTGAACTTTGACTCCCTTCTGAGAGTTCACTGCGTGCTAGCATGAAAACAGGACACAAGGGGGTAATCTGGGCAGCAACCACCTACTCCAAATCCTTTGCATGAGTAAATTGTGATGTGGGAAGTGAAAACGGTAGGTTTGTGAGAAGAGAAGGAAGAGCCGATATGAATGGTACAAAGGCACTGAAGCATGAAGGCTTTTCAAACTCCAAGCATGCTTTCTGGGACACAGTTAAATCAATGTATGATCGTGGGCTGTTCCACCCTTAACATGCATTGGGATACAATCCTTCCTATGCATATAGGATGGGTTTTATACCAATAAATACTAGAGCCCTCTTCATACCAATCACCAGAAGGTGACTGGCTGATTCTACACGGGGAACATTATTCCAATTATGCCATGTTTTAAAATCACCCAGTGTTATTTTCCCACTCGAGACCCAGAGGCTTCTGTACTTTGTTGAAATATTCCAGACGTCGGGGAGGAACACAATGCTTAATGGTTCCATGAGAGCCACCAATGGACCTATGGGTGTCAGAAATGGGCACATACCATATATTCTAGTTTTCCAAAGGAAAAGAATATTGAGATAATGAGAACCAGACCCAACCCGCGGTTGCCGAACCAGCCCACGGGCCATGTAGTCGCAGTAGAAAATAAAAATAAAAATTAAATTAAAATAAAATAAAATAAAAATAATCTGGCAGGATTAAAAATAAAATAAAATAATAATAAAAAATAATAAAAAACCCACCAGTGGGGTTCAAAAAGAAAAGAAAAGAAAATGAATCTGAACTAAAACGAATTATGAAATGAATTTTTTTCTGGTTTGGATTCGTAATTAGCAAATCCAAATCAGACTGGAAAATGAACCAAACCGAAACAAATCGCCATTGTTTTGGTTCGTTCCCATCTCTAATAAACACCAGTCACTTCTGCTGATTTATATAGAGAAAAATCAGAGGACTCTTGAACTCGCAACAGTTTGTGGGCAAAAAGTACACTGAATCACTGCCATTCAACCCCATGGAATTACTAAGGCATTGTGCATGAACACATCTCAGCAGTGTAGGCAGAACATGCCCTCACATTAACTGGATCCACTACAAGAGGAGCCCATGGGGATGGCACAAAGATCTACCTATATACAGGCTCTGCTTTCATCTGTATCCATCCGCTAGTTATAGCAATGAACACTTGGCTGGTCTCACACTACAGAACTCTGTATTTAAAGGTCACATATAGTAAACATTTTGGAAACCATCACTGTTATAAAAATATATTTTGTTCTCAGTTTGACTGAATGTACAAAAAAACTAAAACCCCAACCGGATTTTACATAATGACACATTTAACAATTGATCAAATATCATACTAAACAGGATCCACGGATGTGTGGCAAATCTGGTAAGGTTAGATGAAGAATTTCTACACAGATTGCAGTCATGTTGCAGTTAATTGAATGAAAAAAGAAATAACAGGTGCTAATAAAATATACCATGTTCTTATCACAGCAATCAAAGTTACACTGGAAAATATACAGGTGCATATTTAAGAGAAAAACATCCTGAAGTATCACAATTCGCACTTGTCATGTTTGCAGGGAAATTTTAATTAATACAATATCATCAGATGTGTTCTGTTGTTGTCAACATTGCCTCTTCTGGTAGTTGTTTTTGATCAGATGCTTCTCGGTTACATGCAAACACATTACAAAAGATTAGAGTAGTTTTCTATTTACAGTTGATGGAAAACAAGCTGTTTCTTATTATTGTAACAGTAGAGATTATAGGTAATACTGAATATGCTACACCATATGCTTAAAAAGCCCCAAATTGCAACTTCTAATCTCACTATGGCTAATCAAACTGCTTAGATTATTTTACATACATCTTTGGTTTAGGCCTTGACATGCCCTTGTTTGTTCTTTCTTCTCAAAGCTAAAGTTCCTCTCTTTGATTAGCTGAAACATTTGCATGGTCACTACACATTTTTCATTTTATAAAATCATTATGCATTAGCATTCTTGATCGCCTAGTAGCTTGACTAATCCTGATGAATCTTGAAATCACAAGCTGAAAGGTCAAACCCTCCATCCCACTGCACATTCATATTCAAACAAATCTACACCATTGTTCATTAGACTCCTGAAGTCACAGAAAAGAAGTTACAGGGTCTCTGAGCTTCTCATATTCCTCTCGTAGCTTCGAAAAAACTTTATCTACAATACACTTAATGTTTAACAAATGATAATAAACACAATCATGACAAATAAATAATGCCTTGAAAGAAGGAGTAGTTTATTTTATTGTATTGGTGTATATCCTGCATCTTAATGCAATAACAATCCACAGTAAACATATTTTAGTGGGTCACAAACAAGTTTGGTTTTATTTTGCTTATGCACAGCTTTTGGAATGTCTGATTCTGTTTCTCTACCAGACCTTTACTTTTCCTCTTATATTTCTGCAGTTTTAGTACTGCCAGTCTCTTGTGCATACAGTCCTCAGCCGGTTGTTACGAGTGCATTGTTATAACACAGAGAATGACAATTAATCCCATTTTACATTCATATTTCCATTCCTAAATAGATTTCAGTAACACACACAACCCTTCTCCCCCTCCCGCTGCAATACATGGTGAGTGTTCTTTTGAACAGGGCTTGCAAAACTTAAGCCCAAATAATATTAATTTCAACAAAGGAAGAGCTGACCTGTATAAAAAGACAACTCTCTAGAGAAAGCAAAAATAAATACGAGAAGCAAGCTCCTTTCATGCTTTCATAGGGCTCTCTCATAGATTGATTGGATGGATAATCATCTTAATTTCACTGCTCTCCCAAAACAATAGAGCCAGAAAAAGGCAGCAAAAGACACTATCCCCATTCATTCCAGACCCGCACAACGTGCTAATTCCAACATTGTAGACTGCCTGGTTTTCTGCTTTGATGTATCAGTGCTCAAAGATGAAAGCAGAGAAGTAATTGCTCTCCTGGTTCTTATTCTTCGCTGACAAAACCCATAAATTTAAATTTTACACACACATTCATTTACATTTTCAAGTATATGACATGAGAATTGCCAGAATATAACACTCCATACTTGTAGATACAGCAACAAGCTGATGTGTCAAGTGTGTTGAAAAGAGAGGGATGGTGGTTTGAATTGCAGACAATTTTTCCCCTCCTGAAAAATTACACTTAGAATGGCTAACAGTAATAATCATTTATTAAACAGTCTTACCATAAACATCTGACACTTTAAATGACAGCAAAATTTCAGTTTTACAGTCTTTTAGCTTCTTTGCGCTTTGCACTGCTGCACTTGCCTGAAATATTAAAATTATAACAGTGTCTCCATCGACGCAAAACAGCATAAAACAAGAGCTGTCGCAAGTCTTTACTGTGTTTGTTTGCACCACATAACTTTAAGCATGTCATATTAGTACTGGAAGATGACTACTCTTTCAGAGGAGAAAGGATTAGTATTACTTTTATTGTTTACCTATTTGTAAAAATGGTGCATGTTGAAAGGGAAGGAAACTCCTTAACACCTCCTGCGGCAGTGAGTACTACATGGCTTCCTAGCTCCTCGGTAAACTGACTTTTGTTTTTCTGCTCCAAGTTCAAGAATGGAACAA